>UZAF01017466.1:29950-46775 GCA_900617895.1 Haemonchus placei
ATCGCTCGTTTTTTGTAACCTCCTCCAGTTCCTTATAGAAGGCGTCCTTTTCTCCGTCGGTGGCTGTTGACGTTGGCGCATAGCAGTTAATAATGCTGACTGTGGTGCGCGTGTCGATGCGTAGCCGGAGAATGGCCAGTCGCGGACTGAGTACCTCGGTTGAGTCGATCAGATGTTCGATCCGACGATGGACCAAGAATCCCACGCCTCCGACGTTTTTTCCGTCGACTTTCGCTCCTAGAACGAAGAGGTGCCCGTCATTGGTCTTCTTGATGGCCGTTTCCTTGGTTTTCGTCTCCTGAAGAGCAATGACGTCGAAGCGAAGCCTCTTGCTGGTCTCACTCAAGATAGTTTGGTCCGCCTTCGAGGCAATGGTACGGCAGTTGTAGGTACAAATTCGTAAGCAGTCTCCATGCCTCGAAGGTTTTTCGTCCTGTGCACTCCAAATCCTGCGGCGGTTTTGGTCTACAGGTCCCTTCAGGTCGCCGTTTGCTCCAGTGCACTTGGAGCTCGTGCTTCCATCTGCGCCGCTCCGGACCCTCATTGTGCGTGTTGGAGCTGTTGTACCTCGGGTAGCTAGCCCATTTTGAGGCGGTTTTTACCTCCACTGTTAGCCGGAATTCCTTCCGTTTCGCCCCCTCGCCACTTCGAGGCCAGTGGTAGGATTTGGGGGGGATTTTCTTATGATGCGAGTCATATATGTGTTGCGATAGAACACGACTGCGAAAATCGATCTGTAGAGTGAAAAATAAACAAATAGACAAGTAAGATTATCAACCGGCAAAGTAAATGTGTTTTTAATGCGTGGACTGAAAGATCGAGAGTAATTTAGGTAGATTGAGGTCGCTATTAGTAAGCGAGAAATGAAAAATCGGCCAGGAAAGATACCTTCTAGGAGAATTGGCAAGTAGGGTAAGGTGCCGTTAAGAGGAACAAATAAATTACGGGGTACCTTACATTTCAACCTCTTCATCAGAAAAATGGTGGAATCTTTTGTTTCATCCATCGGTATGGCAAAACGCGGTGAACGATTTTGGGTACTTCAGCGGGAGCGGGAAGAACTGCATATTCCCGAGCACTATGGTAAGAAGCCTCAACGTCGTGACAGCCTATTTTAGAAATGCATTTTTGTCAACAAAATTCATGCAAACTACCTATTTGTTTTCATTACTTTCGCAGCTATCGTTTCTACTCACGAGAGTTATCACAGTTTATTGGCATCAGGTTGTGTCAACCGCTATGGCATCAACAGTTATCTGACTGAAATAAAGGCATTATAATATGGGCATGCCTAGAAGTTCGGAATTTCGGTCGGTTACACATTTTAGTCGACCGCATTGGGAGAATGTGTTATGTGTCAACCTAATCCTTGATAGTTTTTATTCTTTCAGTAACCATATTCTTTAGGAACTATGAGATAGGAGCCGTTACCTGGTGAGAGATTCTAGTTTTTCTGGCAAAAACTATCATCTTTATAGCAACTCCGTTCAGAGGCACTCTTAGCCATCCCGTTTCTTTTTCGATGTTTTTCTCATAGTAATGGCATGTTCACCAGCAATACTGAACTATCACTTCGGGGACCCTAACGCGAGTTATCCCAGTCCCTCATTCCATCAGAATAGAATTGTCGAACTTTGAACGGAATCGAGACACTTGGTGGCTTACCAACGAGGGGTTTCAACTTCCCATGGAACTTTGAATAGAGATCTAGGTAGATCGATAGGGCTTGGAAAGCTATCAACAAATATGGAAATTAAAACTGCAAAATGAGTCAACCAAAAATGTCGTGAGCGTTCAAAGTTGGCATGCTTAAAGTATGGAGAGATAGTGCCAGTTGGTAAGCGCACTTGCACGCACTTCAAGGGTTACCGTGGCGTAGTGGCAGTGCTCTCCCTCTCCATGGGAGCGAGGAGGGTTTGCTTCCCGTTGTCATTTTCGCTTTTACAAAAAGTGCCTTCATCCGAATAAAAACTTCTAAGCCGTTTTTTCTTCTAATTTAAGTCAGCTCTTTGTTTCCGCTATCATTTGCGATCACCTATTTATCACCTATCACTGCACTTATTTAAAAATTCTTGAAGTGGAGGGGGAAACCTGAACCACTTGAAACAGATATGCGTGAAAAACTGCATATTGATGAAACAAGCCAAGAAATGAGTCAAGCAGATATGTTTTTTACAAAATGCGAACCTCATATGTATATGCTGTTTCTCTACACCCGTAAACAAAACACACAATCGATTCGAGACCAAAAAGAGTACACGTTTTCTTTACACTTTTTTTGGTTTGCTTCATCGATGTTGTTTTTTTTTTTTTTTCGCGTGTCTATGCACCAAGACTATTTTACTTTGGGTAACTGTATGTGTGTTTTGATGTTAAAAATGAAAGAGCGTTACAAAAATGACGTAGAGAAATTTTAATCAAGTGCGTGTTAGGTGATAGATAGGTGATCGCAAATGACAACCGAAACAAAGCGCTAACTTGAATTAGTAAGAAAACACGATCAGACATATGGATCGAGCCTCATTGCTCATCTGAAGAAGGAGAGCACTGCCACTACGCCACGGTGAACCTTGTGGCCATTGCGGGCAACTGCGCTTATCAACTGGCACTATCCCTCCATGCCTTGAGCATGCAAACTTCGAACGCTCACAACTTTTTCGGTAGACTCATTTAGCAGCTTTAATTCCAATATTTGTTACTAGCTTTCCAAGCCCTATCGATATACCTAGTTCTCTATTCAAAGTTCCATAGGAAGTTGAAACCGTTCCCTGGTAAGTTCTCTGTGGTAGGGCGCGGCACCTCATGACCTCCTTCACTTTCTCCTTATTGTTGGAATGGGAGTATTTGGAAAGATGTGTTTTGTCCGGAAGGACAGCTTTTTCTAATATTCCCGTCTGTTCTTGAAGTATGCATAATAATGTAACCGTAAGTACATTTGGAATCTCGGGATACAATTGAAAACTCATGGTTTCTCTCGAAATAACCGTCTAACTGAAAATACTCGGTTGTAAGAAGGTGATGATGTTGGCCGAACTTTCTTTTTTTTNTTTTTTTTCATCCTTCGACTTACCATGCACAACCGCAAAATTATATATTCTGTCAAATACAGAGGAATTGGCTATTTTTCAAACGATGTTCATATATTTATTCATTTATGAGGATAACACTAGTTTTTTAAGATCATTCTGAAGAGGAAAGAAACTTTCAATTCATGTCCGTGTTGAATATGTTTCGTTTTTTGAAAAGAGTCTGTGAAAGCCGTTTCGGAGGAGTCCGAATGAGGATCTGCCGTAAACGTGAAGTGACTATAATTGGGAATCGGTAGTTCTGTTGAGATTTTACAGCCGGTTGCGGCATTTTCTTGAAGAATTTGTGGATACAAGAAAAGAAGACGCCTTCTTTTCTTCTTATTTTCTCTTTTTCTTCCTTTCTTTAGTTAACTGCTTTGCTTTATCAATGCCAAAGTTGTGGTTGCGCACGATAAGGAACGAGTCCAGTCTGTTTGCTATGATTCTCGGTTGAAGAAAAGCCTTTTTGTGATAGACAAACCCATCATCTGCCTGCTTTTATGTCTCCACATTCTCATTATTCTGGAGGTGAGTTGCATGAGTTGAAGGCACACCACATCGATAACTTTGAGGTACCCTTTTGAGTCGAAAGTATCGTTTGGGAATAGTGCCCCGTGGTGAAGGAACCGAGTTTCCAGTTTCCTCGAGCACTCTGGGTCAAGCAAGTCTTCAGCAATATAAGTCATAGTTGGCTATACTAGGCACTGTACAGAAGATCTTTTCTCAGTCAAATCCCCACACGTAAATTCAGTGCGTAGCATATACCAAAACAGAACTTATCAGCGTTTACAGGCCAATCCGTCTGGTCTCTTAGCCTCCATAGCCACTCCAGCGTTTCCTCTCCGTACCAGTTGAAGAGTCCTTGTTCTTATTTTCCGACAGTTGCGTTGCAAATTGGTACTTAGCATCTTTCTATCAGTTTTCAGGGAATTGTGGTGTAAGTTGGTCTCGTGTCTTTCTGGGTGTTCATTCGCCCTGCGATGTGCTTGGCGGATGGACCATCGGCGTTCTGCTACTTTTCATCTTTGGTATGTGATAGAACGGTTACCTTTTTGCATCAAGAAAACTTTTGATTGTTCGAATGCAACAACGAAGGCTAGGCACCGAACGGTCTCAAAGGACGCATCGGCTGTTCGGACGCTGCCTTTTCGTGCTTCATCTAATGAAAAGGTCATTGCAGGAGGGTTCTCTGATAAGCTTTATGATGCATATGAAGCTAGTTCTCGCGACAACCTTTCATTTTTCGTCTATTTCTACACTTTCGTTCTGTTTCTACTATGGGTTCATCCTAGAGCGTGGCCAGAGACGCAAAGTTATTCGGAGGTTGGCGAAGTTACGGTCCTTAGAGAATTCTGTTTGCTTTTCGCTCCCATTGCCCGTCTGCATTCCTTCACAGACCTTGAGACTTGTGGGGCGCTTTCAATTTCTAAATGATTAATCTGTAATGTCCCTTCGCTAAGGACTTTGACGTTACACCTGGTGTCTGGGTGGCAGTAATTACGACTGCGAGACGACACGGAATAATTTCAAATTTTTATTAACACGATAAACAAATAATACGTTCAAGAGAGAATGGATCAGGAGAAATTTCAAAAGAAAAACTCCGCAAACGTGTCGTGCATACGAACTACTGAGGGGAGCACCCATTCAGAGTGCTGTAATCGAGGAAAGGATCCGGAAGTACGGTGTTCGCAAAGCTGCGGGGGCAGCGGGGGGGGGGGGGGGGGGGGGGGGGNGGGGGGGTGGAGGCTACCAACTGACGATTGACGATTGTACTTCTGAAGATTGTATTATATATACAGTGGCATCTAGCCTTATAGATTGTTCTACAGATCTAGTAGGGAGTGAGTCGAGTCCTAAAGGGATGATGAGATGAGTCGAGTCTCTCTATATCCTTGTCCACTCGAAATCTACCAATCAAACTTAATTATTTGTTTGTTTTTCGACGAAAGTGGTTCAGCGGGTGAGCTAACCATCGAGACTGCGTGATCGATTCGGTCGGTTGCTTATTGAACCGATTGAACTGATCACGCAGTCCTGCAGTAAATTCATTAGTGGGAGCCTTATCTGGGTTGAATGAATGAAGCAGGGCTTCGAACAAATGTACTATACAATAGTTCCACCCAATGAAGGTAAAATGCAATACTTTTTCTAGCACATTTTAAAATCTCTCTTCAGCTTGTCTGTGTGCTGTCGGGAACGGGAGCAATTTGGAGTGGGCGAGTTTTCCATGTTGGTGGTGAAATGCCGTCGATCAGCTTAGCAGAGGAGAGTCCCAACGCTCCAGTCTACTTGTACTTCATGAGATTCTTTTTAGGTGAGCGCTTTAAGACATGCATCCCGTAGTTTGATGTCTGAATCCTGCCCTAGTCTGATTGTGTTTTCAAGGTGTGATGATGGTTCTGAGCTGCCGAATTGTCCTGAAATTTATCGCAAAACCATTGGTTCAAGGACTGTATGACGTGCTCGAGTTGAAATACTATTCCTACTCGGAATTGTGTCGTGATTTAGGTGATTTACAGCCGACCAAGAGGTATACGAATCGGATGAGGTTCAAACCGATTCTTGGTGCAAAGGTGAGTTTGCTACTGCTACCATTACTCAAATTCAGATATCAGCTGGTGAAGTGAGCCCGTGATATGTCAGTTTTGACTTGATAGGAAGAAAGGGGTACAGCAGAGGGGTGGAGTAGCGCGCTGAAATGGGCTTAATGCTTAGAAACACGCACTTTTTACAGGAAAAATTTCGGACCGAAAAGGTTTGGTGAAAGTTCCTTGGATTGGTGAGAAAAGAGTCTCCATTGGTGGGCTAGGTACGCTTTTCAATTAGGGGTGTGGGCTGGATGTATTCAGGACAGCGAAGGTTGCACTACATCTCTTCGTTTGATTCAAGAGTTGTCGAGAATAAGGAAGATCTTGCAAATATTGAAAAAGTGTCCTTTCATGGGAACATTCCCTGAACTGAAGAAAATTTTTACAGGAAGTGACTGCTGATGCTATACCGTATGATGTTGATTTACCGGTGAAGTTCATCGTCTACTCAATGGTTGGATTCCTCGTCTCTGAGGGGTGTCCGATGATTTTTGCTCAACTAAATATCTAACACGATATCACTTATCATTTTAGTATCTCTTAGTATGATAGTTTGGATGGGTTTTTCTGTTTTTTGCTGAAATCCNAAATCCTCTTTCTTCTTTGTTTAATCTTTCATTTCAGCACATTCCCCTTAATTTATTACGCCATTTCAACGAACATTCCGTAATTTTTACTTCAAATGGTTATTTTATACAGTATCTAGTGATATTTGTTTTAAAAAAAACTTTCTCTCATGAACGCTGATCCATCTAGTCGATAATCGTTAAGCACGGATTAAAGATCACTCCCTCATGTGTTCAATGCTTGTTGCGATGCCGTCACGTTTATGTCGCTTCATATTTCATCCCGACGTGCAGTTTTTCAGTCCTTTTTTGAAGTGAAAGTTTCTAATACGGTTGTGCAGGTGAGGCGGTGATCAACGCTGGTGACGACGACGGCGGTAATTCGGTGGCTATTCCCCCCACCTCCCTCAGCAAAGCTACTTGTCACAAACAGCAACAATAACAACATAGCAACAGTCAAATGGCGTCCAGCAAGCGGCCGCCGGAGGACGACTCGAAGTTGCCCACCTACCGATTAGTTGTCATAGGAGACGGAGGAGTTGGCAAAAGTTCGCTTACAATCCAATTTTTTCAGGTGAGTTTTTTCGTTGACCAAGATTATCCCTAATCATGTTGTAGTTAGAGCCACATTTGTGACGCTTCCATTGTTTTTTATATCTTTGCTTGACTCTGCGGAACATCTCCACGTTACAGAGTTGAGAACGTGGACTTAATGAAACAGGTCCTGTTTTTCATCTGACGGCAGATGAGATCATTAATTTTGACTAGGGAGAGTGTGGTTTTGTTCGATATACTTTGGCTTTAAGAGTTAAGCATGAGGTGGCGAACTCACTAGAGGAGAACGAGGATGCGAAAGGGGAGAGTGAGGAACGCTCTTCTTCGCTATCCATGACATCTTCCAGGAATTTTTCGGTCCGGATAATCCTTTGTCGGGCTTACGCGAAATGTTTTCCATACTATCAAGTTGTAAACTGGATCTTTCGTCAGATAGAATGTGAAACAACTGAAAGCGACGGGGGTGCATTGCAAGAAAACGTTTATTTGTTTTGACTATATGTTTGTTAACTGCTGCTATTTCGTCGCAGCTCGATACGAATGTTTCACGAGCTTGGAGAGTTATGGGCAAAACTCGGCCTCGGACGAGACTCAAACCCGCACTCGTGCTATACAGTATGCTATACATTTATTTGTATTCTTCTATGATAATATGGCTGTGTAATAAAAATCCTGCGGAGCGTAGAGCCACTATAATGATGGCATTAATAGTGGAGCCTTGACATTTTGGCATGTATTTCGGAGTATGGCGGGATCGTAGACGATCGATGATAGGGACTGATAACAGCTGATAACAACTGATAAGAACCCTTATCAACTGCATTTAACTCCTGTGGTATCAAGGTTACTTTACGTTTGATATCATTTACGTCAAAGCTCATCCGACCGCCAACAGTTTGGGATTCTCAACTAATGATGTACCCGTGGAGGTAAGAAGGTCCAATGATAACGACATCGATAATGGTGGGCATGTGGTGCACGCATTAGCGTGCGTAGCCCAACTGGTTGGAATATATTACTACACCAGTTGAGCCGCCCGGTTTACGTCGGGCCCTCATTCCTTACGTTTATTAACCAATTAGAAATGCCCCCCCCCCCTTTAAGTGTAGAAATGTAGAGGAATGTAGGATAGAGCTGGCTTTTCCATATCACTCTCTTATCGTAATGATAAACTTTTGCGGACGGACACACCGACATACCGACATACCGACAAACACACAAACCGACAAACCGACACACCAAGTTTCTGCTTTATAAATAAGAGAGATTGTTTCCTGCTATCTTGAACATTGCACACTTTGATTTCTAGTTTTATTATTGTTTATTTTATTATTAATGCTCTACAGAAATAGCATGATCTATTCAACTATCCTACTATATATAATGTGCTAAGTGTGTCTATTGGTTTGACACGGACTACGCCCACATTGGGCTAGTGGGCTCGGTTTGAGTGGAATTTCATAGCTCCTCTTACCGTGGACCTAGATGGGTGTGCAGGCGGCAGGATAGAAACACTCATTATGGGTCTCAAGACAGAACTTTACCCACATGGGGCGAGGTTAGTGCGAAAAACTTAAGCTTGGATCCAGAGCTCTCATATCGGTTAAAAATACAGGCGGCAAGTGGGAGCACTTACGTTTAGCAGCAGGACTTTACTCCGCTCATAAGAGGCGTGGGCAGAAAAAAGGAGTTTTAATTTAGGCTTGAAGCAAATTTTTGAAGCCAATGTTGAATAAGTTGGAAATAAATCGAGTTAATCAAACACACAGAAACTAAGCAGGTTTGTTAATGGCGGACTGGGCGCGAACGAATTGTGTTGGGTGTTTGCCTTGGCCGGGAATGAACAACTCCTGTACTCATCTCCTGAAGCCTTCAAATTTGAAAAAGGTGCAGACGAGGAGCCCATTTCAGCACGAGAAAGAAGGGAGTTCGACGTCAACTGCGCGAGCCGACTGGTCTGCATACCAAGCCCAAAAAAGTATCAACATTGTCGTGGCCTTTATTTTCCATCACAATCCATTGTTACTACATAGAATACTAAATATCTGTCTAAAAAGGGAGATATGTGAAGTAGCGGAAAATTACCTTCACGGAATGCATGGTGCGGAAGTAGACTCAGACTAGCCCTTACTATCGTCCACTTAACATTTTTGTCTGTAGCCATTGGGTCGGTAATCGGTTAGGTACTCGATTTAGGAGGTTTCCTTATACCGTAGTTAATCATTAATTAGATCAATGTTTTTATATCTTCACATCGGACAAACTGTACAATTTTCTGAGTAATTGTCAAATTTAGAATCTGTACTTTGTCTAGATGCTAAATGTATCGCGCATCTCAAAACATAGAGCAAGTGTTTCCCTCTGTTTCAGGATCGCAACAGTTTTTCAGCTAACAGTTTTTGGGGTAAAAGTTGGATTAATATTGATTTCACGGGTGAAATTGATGGTAAATGGTCAGTGATTGGTGAAAACAGTGACAGTTGGCGGTAATCATGTGAGACTATTGAGGGCGATAAAATGTTTGAAAAATATGGTTCCCTTGCGTCTCTCCGTTTGTCGAAGAGTTCGATTTTGTCTGTAGAATCACTTGGAAAAGTTGCATCAGTTTTGGAATTGTTGCAAGGTGAACAAAGTTGCACGTGAGCTCGGTGATACTGGGCAAAACATGAGGCGCAACTGAGAGTGCCGATGACGACGGACACGGAGTTCTCGAATTCCGCAACGAACAGCCTATCTGCTGGGAAAAAATAGGTAATGATGGGCAGCGAATCGGTGGATTAGGTGAACAGGGATCGTGAATGCTTCGGAGTCAGAAAAATCGTTTGGAAAGATCAATCTCGAGAATGCTGAGCGTGCTTGAAATAGCCGCCCTCATGCTCACTACAGACGGTTAAAGTCCTTTACAACTACAGTGTTGTATCAAGTGTTCACGTCTGTCCCAAAGAGTCCTGAGCGTTGAGAAAAAAGGCTAGGCATTGCTCATAGTAATGATAGTGCAGTAGTCGAATAATAACAGTCGAAATCGGATATCAAAATCAACGTAATAAAAAGGAGAGGAACTATTTAGGTTCCATGTCCAGTCAATGAATTTGGTACCTCCTTGCCACGACGTGGCTCCTTGCTGTATAAACAGGGATGCCGGTGACTATACTAACCGCCTGCCGATGCGGATGTGCGTTCCTACCGCTGACGTTATTGCGCCTTATTCCACATAAGATGGCAACTGTTCTTGTGCTCCCGCTATGGTCTGATCTGCGTCGTCTTCGACCCTACCATTTTCCTGACTCTGAGTCCCAGCAGCACTTCCACCGATACCCGTTGTTTGTCTACGTACTTGCAGTCTCTGATAAAGATATCTGAGCTACGGTCATGTTCTTGTCTACATTTCATGCATCAAGGTACGACATAAATGAATATGATCGACACTAGCGTCACCACAAGACGGAACATAGAACAACAAGTGTCGAATTCCTTACGAGCGAGATCCTGCATCGCTAAGGGTCTTCGGCCTTCCTTCCCCTCGAAGCATGGCGCTACGACGGTCTTTGGGAACAGATGTCACTTGCTTTGACTTTGAGCAGACTTTGAGTCCATGCGTCCTGAAGTTCCTGTGCAGGACAGACCATCGCATGAGCAGAAGAACAGGTGCCATATTTTGTGGTTTCCGGTTACCTCCAAGGCGTGTGCCTGCTATATCGAACTGCGGGTAGATGTAGGCTATCTGAGCGATGGCCTGACAACAGTTCCTTCCGGTCAGACGATCCATCCTTACCTCAGAGATCCTTTCGTTCCACGATCTTTTGGGTAATATGGCTTTTAAGACGCCTAGCCCGGCGATGGTGTACAAGGTGGACCGCTGGGGCGACGACGGACGAAGACGAGCACGAGAGCGATTATGACACGGCGATAACAAGTGATGACAATGAGGACACACACGACGAGCCTAGCCACGTGTTGACAACACCGAGCATCGTTGGATCACACGCCCTCATCACTCACGCAGCCCTGAACGCAATCTATTCTGCGTTGTCAACACGTGGCGAGGAATGTCGTCGGTCGGTTGGTGGAAACAGTGTCCGTCGATGGAGTCTTAAAGCATCAAATCGGCGTGAAGGCGGCATGCGCTCCGAATCGAAAGCTGTAATGCCCGTCTAATACTGCGTGAATACGACCCGGGGGTGAAAAAGTCGGCAAAAGCTCCACGACACTCCCTCTTTCGTCACTACTTGAGTACTGCAATGGTGCTCTGCCCTATCCTTCACTAGATTTAGTCATCTGATTGAAAGATTGACTCATCTGATAACCCTCTTTACGTCGGTCCTCGATTTACTTGAGAAGGGACCAGTAACCTCTTCACTCCTCCCTGTTGCGAGCGCGAGACGCACCTCGTAGCAACACCACCAACCAGCCAAAAATCATCCAATAAGAGAGAATCCGTAATGAAAAATATTTATTTTATGGCTATCATCTAAGAACAAGAACAAATAAGAACAAGGGCGTTTAGTCAGAGGCACCGTTCACGATGAAAATGGTTTTTGAGATTTCTTTCTAATTGTAAGACCAGTACCTCAAGGATAGAGGTGACGCTGTCGGGACGGATGACGGCTTCGATAAGGCGTAATAAGGGCCCCGAGATCGGCTTAGCCCATGTATCCAACCGGAAAGTACGATTTCTTACGGCGCTGTAGAGGTTGTAGACGTTCCACCATTCGCACGGGGCCTACACGTTGCAAGCGGGCAGATTACTGTAGTCAGCAAGAGCACTGACACAGCTTCTAAGATCGCTTTTAGAAACACCGACTGTTTTACTATGCTCGCCGAATGCGCGGTGCCAACTGCCGCGCCGCAATTTTATCACGTCGAAAACGGCGACGAGTGGTACATAGCAGAAGCATCGGATGTGGTCAATTTAACCGTAGATGTCGCTTCGCGGCGAGAGCGATGTTGCGCGCCGTAGCAGATTGAAGCAGAAGAGCTGCGGCGCGTAAGAAATACAGGAACAAAGAAGTAACATACTCATACTCGACCGAGTGGAGAGCGCTAGAACTACAATAACAAGATAGCTGATCCGCTGACTGCAGCGTGCTGCGGGTGAAATATACATAGCCGATACACTGCGAAAAAGGATTTTGGCAGAGGCCACGGGGTGGTGGTGGAGCAGTGCTGGGTGAGCACATGCGACACAGAACGACGAATCGTTGGTATTCTTTAATAGGTTTCGCCTCGAGGCTGTTCATCTGAATACCTCTTCCAAGCAAGCTTCGTGGTCATTTCTTGTCAGACCCCTAACTTTGCTACTTTTTGGAATCTAATATTTCTCTGAATACGCCGATTTACGTACTTTTCGCTTCTTTAGTATTATTTGGAATTCTGAATCTTTTCCTTCATTAGTTTGAAATTCGATACCCCGAAAATTCGTGAACTGTGCCTTCAAGCATACTGTTACTGAATCGCTTTGAGTTCACAGTAACTTCCTTCAAGCAAGAACTTTTCATCGTGTTGACCTCTTGTGTATTCTACCTCTTCAATCACTTTACATAAGATGTTCAGCGTATCGCGTAACTGGTGACTTATGATGATTTCTTTGAACCCCCTTTTTTCAGAAGCAGTTCTTGGATTACTATGATCCTACGATTGAAGACCAATATATTCAACATTGCGAAGTGGACGGTAACTGGGTAATTATGGATGGTAAGGATACTTCACCCGTCCGGTCCTTTTCCACAAGTTTTCTTGACCAGTTTGGTTTTTAGTATTGGATACAGCCGGACAGGAAGAGTTTTCCGCTATGCGAGAGCAATATATGAGGAATGGACGTGGATTTCTTCTGGTCTACTCGGTGACCGAACGTAAAAGTTTCGATGAGGCAGCAAAATTATACCGACAGGTGTTGCGTGTGAAAGACTGCACGGAATATCCTGTGCTTTTGGTGGCCAACAAGGTGGGCATCAGGTTCAGTTTGTTTTTTTAGTTTTTGTTTTTCACTTTCTATGCTGTTTCTTCCGATTTTTCGAGATTATCTTGAGATTATGGTAAGTCTACGGTAGAGCGGCTAGTTTGTGTTCAGTAAAGTAAACCTTATGGTGGGTGTGTTTGTCTGTTCAGTGTTTATTGGCTACCACCAATTTTTTGCTTTTGATTAGGATAGCGCTTCATTCTAACTTTTTTTTGTCGGGAATAGATGCTCATTGTTTTGCTGCTGCATTACACTCGGTTAAGGCCTTCCTATACGGTGACCTGATTTATTTGAGCTGATAGATCGAGGAATAAATCCCTAGACTTTAAATTTCTGTGATTTAATTCAGTGCTAAATTAGTGATTTGAGATTGATTTGACGAATCAACGAGTCGTGAGCGAAGCGGAAGGTCGTAGTCTTGCTGCCAGTCTGAAACTGCCTTACATTGAAACGTCTGCCAAGGTGTGTTTGTTGCTAGTTCTGCCGTTTATTTACCTTTTTTTAGTAAAGTGATTCATGCTGGAAGCAGGGGCTTTGTACAGCTCTAAAGGAGTAATGCTTACTTAACGTTGCAACTCCAAGCGCAGCAGCCATGAAAATTCGGCACTTATCCAAACCCACTGCAGTACAGTAAACTCATTGCAATTCACCCCCTTGACGACGGCGTGGCCCGCCAGTGGGCCATACCATATCGTGCTCCTGTAGTGTTTATATTATTTATCAAGTGTTACAATTTTTTGTTTTCAAGTATCAGCTGAGCTCACAACCTTCTAGAGAATCTTGAGGCATCGTGGTCCAGGAATCATTCACATCCAACTACAGTTATAGGAGAAATTAAAAGTTAATATAAGGACAATGTAAAAGGCGCGGTCGCCAGTGGCTTAATCATTACCAGAAATCGTTTCGGGGAATTTTTACGAGCTTTGCATCTGGAAATGCTAGTGACGACCGTCTTTCCAATATGTCTCTTTTTTTGAAGTTGTTCAACGAACGAAACATTTACCAAGGTAATGTACTCCTTTGGAAAAACACCTTTACAATTGCAAAATTAGAAGATTTTCTAGGACCCTTGCTGTATGTAGTTTCATTTAGGCCTGATATAATGTTTTGAGAGGAAGAATTGAAAGAAAGTGGAAATTTAGATGAATAAAACAAAAAATACAACTGCAGTCCACAGGTGCATGGTCGTCAATGGGTTAAACCATAGGTGCTAAGTGGGTTGGGGGAGACCACGCGGCGCGGCTGCGGCGCGGCGCCCTGCGCTCTCCAGGCCCGAAACTGTGTTTAGAGACGTTTCATAGTTTTTTATGTTGTAACTGTGTATTTTTCACCTATTTTAGGAAGGGGAGGGGGGCTCCGGGGTGGGTGAGCCAATTGGACGTTCAGTTTTTACCTCATCTCAGCTTCTTGCACGGGACAACCATCTCACCCACCCCCGGAGCCCCTCCCCTGCTTAAAAATAGGTTTTGTCGGCTCAGAAGAAGTGTATCCATAATATCCAAGCATATTGTTTGTTCTGAATCGTGAAACACATCAGTACAACCTTACCATTCCTTCCCAGACTCAGGCCCACTACTAACTCGCTGGAGAGCGCAGGGTGCCGCGCCGCAGCTGCGCCGCGTGGTCCCCCCCAACCCACTTAGCACCAAACCATATTGGTTGGCAATTTATGGACAAAACATCCAGTCAAAACAGAATATATTGGCTGTGAAGTGGGGTTGATTGTAGGTCTTAGTTATGTATACACCGGGGGAGCCCCAGGGGGAGGGGCTCTCATTAGTCATGCAAGTAGAGCAGTTGAAGGTTAATTTAACGGTGGTACGACAGACGAGGGCAGACAAGTGGGCGCGGCGCGGCTGTCACATTAAAGGCACGGTTCGCGATAAAAGTGGTTTCTGAAGTTCTCCCCTAGGAATACCCAGTGGTTCCTAAGGGTAACATGAAGGACGCTGTCGAGTTCCAAATCTCAACAGCTAGGGCACAGTGTAGCCCGTTACCGGATCGTCCGGACTTTCCGCCCCTCGGTCGGGGTCACGTCAGACGGGTGTCGAAGCGGTACAAATTGTTGTAGGACCCACACACAATCAGCTGCTCGCCGAGAATGGGCGATGTTTTTCTGCTATTAATTTATTCTGTGTTATTCTTTTTTTCTGCTGCGATCCCTTATTCAGTTTTGTACCACAAGAGCCATCTTATACCATTCCAAAAAACTTGGGCTATTTTCGCTGGTACTAGGGTTTTTGTGTCAACTTATGCTTATGAGTGAATTTTTGCTTACCATAGTCGGCTATTCGCACCAGGGCCCACACGTACGCAATGAGACACATTATAGCACGTCCAAACGCCCCATTATTCATTTTCATTTATTTCTTCTTTATTTTTCTGGTCTTATTATCGTCCAGCCCCCTTTTTACGATTTTTCGAATCTTTTTCCCCTTTCAAAAAACACGGATTCACGCAGTCTCTTCGCCTTCATCGCACTTTTTTCATCTTATCTTCCATTTTTCGTCATTATCTGGATACCCAAAATGATCGTGTACTGAGCTTTTGAAGGACCGAGTTGAAGCAGTCCCTAGGTGTGCCTTCCGCTCTATAGCGCTCGTCTAGGTGCACTAGAAGTATTAATCAACAAAGCGAATTTTCGTTTTCATTTCACAATTACAACATTCTCAAGGATCCTCCTGTGAATGTCGATGCTGCCTTTCACGAACTGGTCCGAATCTGTAAAAGCTTCCCGACCGACGAAGATGAAGAAGAGGTTTAGTTCTTTTTTCACTGCACGCTACGCTCTATGTCTATTCAATAAATCTATATTTTATTAGAATAGCGCCTCAATTTCGCCGAATCGAACGAAAGCGAAGAAGAAGAAGCAAAAGCAGAAGTGCGTATTGATGTGAATTGATTATTTACACAAAGTATTCCCTTATTGCATTTCCAACGCGATTCTTCCATCATTACCGTGTTTTATATGTTAGGTAAAATTTTCTTAGATTTTCATCATCATTTTGAAGCATCACTTTATTCACTGGTTCAGTTTATGCCATTAAAACGGTAAGATTGTCTGGTCGTTTATTATTGTGTTGCCGCATCGAAGATATTGTTAACAGGGGTGACATCCAAGGTACTCATCCGTCATTGGGACACTAGGGAAATCTCGATGAGTTACGTCCTAAAGTACTGCCCATTCTGGGCGGAGCTTAAGTACAAACATCGATCGTTTTCTTTGCAATTCCAATTACGGTGGTTCTCATGGATCTCAGTTTGTTATCTGAGGATTATTCTTGCTTGATTTCTGGCAGAGATAGTAGATTTTGGATTTCTCGACTTCCAGATGTTCGCCTTTTTACAATTTCTAATTACGGTATTTGCTTACCCTATTACCGTGTTTGTTTCTTAGAAACCATCCATATTTGGTACTTTTGTTCTTTTTCCGTCTTTTCCTAGTTTCTTTGATTCGATTTCTTTTTCAGAGCTTCCGATTTAGTTTCAGTTCCCACATATTTACTACTTAACCATTTCGCGTTGTGATAGACTGTGAATTTCCAATGATGGTGCTACTATGTATTTGTAACTTCTGCTTTTAGTAAGCATTTTGAACATGAAGCTCATATGGCCAGGCCAACCAGAGGTTTCCGTCACCTCTTTTTCACTAGCTTGTCCTTCCCTCCAGTAGCATTGAATCGCCAAGCTCCATAGACGATTCAAACCTCGTCACTTTATCTAATGTGCCTAACATTCTTTCATGCGATTCCTCACATATGACTATATGCTTTTCTAGGCTATGTATCCATAGAGATTACGAGATTGTTCATTTACCTTTTCAGCCAACGGAATGATTCGATTTGCCTTTAATAAAAGTTTTTAAAGGTTTGTGAAAATGTTCAGAGTTGTTGATTCCAGATGCCGCCTTCCATACTAACTCCAAAAATGATATTCAATAGTAATGGTTGTTGGAGGTAGCTCGTTTTTTTTCAACTATGAACTTGCTATAGTAGGTCTGACGGTGAAGCTCCGTCGGGCTTCGCGAATGCTCTTTCCGGCCTCGGCGGCTTTGTCCATGACTGCTGCTCTTCTCTCTTTCAGATCTTC
>UZAF01017467.1:18876-46767 GCA_900617895.1 Haemonchus placei
ACCATCGTTTTCATTTCCCGTAAACATTCACGGAGTGTTTCACAGAATCGACGTGCATTCTGAAAAAGGAAGAGAAAATTCTAGCAGCTTGGTGTAATAACGGTGCAATAAAATTGGGCAAGGTGGTCAGGAAAAACAGTTTTTTTTTTCGGGTGCGCCACGCATTTTACTTCCACATTCGATTAGCAGGACTGATGGGACCTACTCTATAGATGATTTTCTAACACTGAAACCCATAAAGGAGTAAAACAAACCGTATGAGGCAGCGATTTCCAGGAGGTCACATGGAAGCTCATGATGTCACCTGTGGCGCCGATTGTGTAGCAGACTCCTGTAGAAGGCAAACCTTTTTGTTTTNACCCCGGAGCCCCTCCCCTTCCTAAAAATATGGTTTTATCGGCTCAGAAGAAGAGTATCCATGATATGCAAGCATATAAGATGTGCCAAGATGTAATTTGTTTTGAATCACGAAACACTTCAGTACAACCTCACCATCCCTTCCCAGACTCAGGCCCACTAGTACCTCGCTGGATAGAGCGCAGGGTGCCGCGCCGCGTGGCCACCCCCCTTTAGAGTTGACCGGTAAAAATGGTTTCTCGCTTCTAACTAGGTAGATGAATCAAAGTCTGAGAGCATTTCTGATCGGACATGAATGTTTGATGAGGTTGCACACCAGACAGACATAGGTATAGGCATGAATATTTAATTCGCTCATTATTCTACATTAATAACATTAAAGATTAATAATACAACAATTAATTTACAAGTTTTTCTTTCTCCTCTCTGATTCTGACATTCTACCTACCAGACGAGTTTTTTTTTTTAAATTAGGTAGTTTCCAGTTGAGGTAAAAACAATTGTGCATTGCTTTTAATAAAACATTAGCTCATCAGTTTTTACTGCTTACAATTTAATCGCTAAATTATTAACAAAGAACCTGGCTCTAGAGCAAATCTATTTACAAGTGGTTCACGAATCCGAATACGGTGAGAGGTAGACGCTCAGGTAGATAAGCAAACGAGTTTCAGCTAGCGATGACGTCATAGAGCAAAAATTAGAAGTTTCAGGTAAAAAAATTATAAGTTTTGAAAAGGACGTCCTCCTATAGGTAAGTTTTCGCTCAGCCAGAATACATCGATTTTGGGAATCTACATAGCAGCCTACATAGCGCCATACTACATCTCAGCATAAAAGCCACCTTATCGATTAGCGAAAGAGACAAATTGGCCGCGAAGTATAAAGCGCTTCCTATACACTATAAATATATACATTGAAGTATGTACAATAAATAAAAGTATGAGGTATCTAGTACAGTATGAAGTCGATCAGCTGACCGCTCGATCAACCATCGTTTTCATTTCCCGTAAACATTCACGGAGTGTGTCACAGAATCGACGTGCATCCTGAAAAAGGAAGAGAAACATTCTAGAATTTTAGTGTAATAACATTGAACAAGGTAGTCAGGAAAAACTGTTTTTTCGGGTGCGCCACGCATCTGACTTCCACATTTTATTAGCAGGACTGATGGGATAACAGCACCAACTCTATAGATGATTTTCTAACAACTAAGTCGATAGAGGAGTGGAACAAACCGTATGGGGCAGCGATTTCCAGGAAGTCACATGGAAACTCATGATGTCACCTGTGGCACCGATTGTGTAGCAGACTCCTGTAGAGGCAAAAACTTTTTGTTTTGAAGTACGACCCGACTTTCAAATTGCGGGCTTACCGTAATTCGATCCTTCAGGACAACTGAATGCCCCAGCAGGCCAGAACAGATCACGTTCTTTGTTAAGTGCTTTCATGTATTCGCTCATTTGATGCTGAGGGGTCTGAAAAGAGTTCGGTAAGTTACCGGTCATGATATGACCAGATGGGATGGTGAGCCTGAAGAAATAGTCGAAAGTCTAGAATAAACCCACTAAAATTGTAGAGTTCAAAGCGAGAAGGTTGAAAAATGCTTGAAGAATGCGAACAGGGAGGAAAATAGGTCAAAATGGAACAGCTTGATGAAGGGAGGTACATGAATAAGCCAGTTTTGTTTACTTTAGTATTTTCAGTATTTGCTAAGGAAAGAAGAAACAGAGAAGGGAGGGAATGGGGGTAGGGTCTTATATAGTAAAAGAACGATTAAAAGTGAGCGACATTGATTATTGCCATATGATTTACATCAAATTCTGAGACACATTTAATTAATTGCATTTGTAAAAGTGAAAAGTATTACGGTAGCAGTACGGTAATGGCTAATCACCTGACTGGTAGAGAGTGCGTAACTCATGCTAAACACGTTGTCCAAAAATGGTGATTGTATACCATAGTATTTAGACACCACATACATTCCGAACAAATGTCGGTCGACACCGTAACCAGCCATTGCGTTACGGTAATACGTCTGATGCGAATCGCATGCCTTTCGTAGTAGTAATAATCGTGTCTGATCCTAAAAATGGAGTGGCCTCACTATAGATAATATGGTATTTGTCGCTGAGAAGGGAACAATATGGACTGTAAAAGGCTACAGGCTGTAAGACCATTAAGCATTTCCATTTATCATTGATTACTTTCATTTATCATTAATTATTTTCATTTATCATTAATTATTTTCCTTTATCATTATCATTATTGATTTTATTCGATTTTTGTATTATTAACAAAATCAAGCACTCACGTCCTTGTTCTCGTCAAGCATAGAGTTAACAAAATCGCATGAATGTGTGCTACAGCTCCGCACTGTTTCCGTCCGTCCATCGCGGAACAACCGCATCACTGTCGGCTCATAGGTGAGTTCGAATTTGCCTTGATCCTTAAAGAAATCTATATTTTTCAAGTGGTTATGATCAAGGAGAATTGTATCCGAATGAGTGCAAGCTCTAAGTCACAGCTGTTGCTTAGCCCTTCAGCAGATCAGCCTTTGGTTTGGTTTGTAGGACTGACGAGGATAAGAAGGCGAGACCCGTATTCGGGGATACCGGGGTATTTTTAAAGCCACCTCTTATACCGAACAAAGGGTGGTTCAAACTGTGGTCAGGACAAATTTACAACTTGTGAAGTTTTAGTGATTACAACGATTATGCTGTTATCCTAAAAACTCGATTTCACTTGCTTCGAGTAGCCTCTGGAGGTGGATCAACTTCAAAAGCCCCAGGATCCCTTTACTGCACAGTGATATTCGAGGTGAGTGAGAGTATTTCGTTGACTGTAGAGGTGCAAGGGGTTGAGGGGATAAAGTAGGGCTTCGTCAGCACTTTGAGTATACCTTTTGGCTTCACAAAAAACCTCATTTTGAGAGTATTCGCGAGCCTAGTGGTTAATCCTTTGATTACATCAGATATGAGCCTCCATTAAGAATAAACGCTATGTTACCTTGTAATATGCCATTTGTAATGCCATTTGTAGGTATGCATCCGGAGAAACACCAATCTTTTTCATGAAATCTTTGCCATAGTCACGGAAAACGCAGTGCGCATTCTCGAAATCGTCCGCGACTCCCTTGGAGAACGTGTAGGCTTCCTTTATTGCGTTCACGGTCTGGAACATTGATAATGAGGGCAGATCCATGAATAACATGAACAAAATTCTGTTTCACTTTCAGAGATCAGAGATAGTGGTGGTAGACACCGGAGAGTAGACATATACATATACATAGCCATTGATGAGGGTGTGGTACAGTAGGAACGAAATTGTCGCGAGACGCTGCGCCCGAAGGAATGTAGCAGAATGCAGCAGCAAGTAAGAAATTCAGGAATAAGTGAACTAACACTAGAATATGCCATAAGTAATACTTGCATAGTGATTGAGCGGTATGAAGAACGCTGGAATTGTTATAACGAGGCAAATGGTCCGCGACAGCCGCGTGCGGCGGATCGATTACACAAAAACGTTCCTACTGCCCGTCTCCCTCATTGATGAGACTGCCTATGTATTTGCAAAAAAAAAAACTTTTTCCCACCCAGACCCTGCCCTATTTTGCTGATCAAATTGACGGTTGCCAAGAAATCACCTCGCCATCCAGATTCCATCGAAGTCGCTCGGGTTTCGGTACCACTTGAATGTCACCTACGCAATTACCATCTGGTCCGTATGGCTTGGTAAAAGCCTCATGGTACTTTAGATATTCACGTACGTGTACATAAATCATCGCATCAACCACAGAGTGTTCAGCATTCGATATGAACTGTAAAGAAGATAAAATGAGCCCTCATAAAACCCTACCAAATTGTTAGGACGAGTTTTTCCTCTTCAGAAAGGTATACTGTATTCAAATAAGCAAAGAGACACAAATAATTTTGCACTTCGGTATGATAATAAGGTCATTACCCTGCCATTCCTGGTAAAAGTGTACACACTCGGTTTATCACACCATAGCTTATAGCCGTCTCCAGTCAATGCCAGTTGGTATTCACGATCGTACACCTTTGGGTCATCCTGAAAGAAAGAATGCCTTTTTAACTCTCTCACGAGTAACTCGGACATTTTCCTTCCGTACCTGATCATATCCGGTTTCACCATCATCCAAGAAGACGATTTCTAGAGCGTTCTCGATCATCGATAGTGACTCCTTATTGACTCCTGAAAAGAGCATGGCTCAATCAATGATTTCGGATCGTTCTTTGGGAAGGAGCTGTATATTTTCTCGTTTTTTTGAAATATCAAATAGTTTACACTTTATCCTCCCCCTCTGTTTTTATTTATTGCTGTGTTTCGGAATGTGAAATGGCTAGTCACCTTCTGAAAATTTGCTGTCTCGAATTCGTGCCCAAAGGTCGCGGGAGCCAGCAGTCAGAGCTGATAAGTGTTCCTCTCCTTCATGGGGTACATCGTTTTGATCCAGAATCTGTTGAAGTGACCTAAAATGGAATATTAGGCTTCCCAGAGCGCGGTGGGAGGTTAAAAACCTCGAAATTGAATCCAAAAAAGCTACCGCTGTAATTCTGCTGGTCGAATCATTCGTTTGCCATGGAAAATGTTGACTTTATACCAACATTTCTTAGAGTATACAGCAATATGTCGAGCATCAGGAAGTCGAATCATCACATCTGTAATGATATTTCCTATAAAAACCCTGAATTGCAGGGTGACTCCATGGAGTTGTGGAGAATTACGCTATTTTCCTACTCACGCATAGTTTTGGATCAGATACAGGTCGCACAAATCACTAGGCCCTAAGAACCTTCCACCACTCTGTGGCCAGGAAGTTGGTTCTACGTCTGGTTAGGGTCAGGAGAAGCGTTCTTCAGTGTTAACGCATTGAGAAACTTTTTGCATCCACTAGCTGAGCTTTTTCTTAGAAGTTCGAAATTCACGACCGAACGGGTGTGGTGTTCTCTACCGCCTCTTTTGACAAGAGGAGTAGATGCCTAGTCCCCTTTCTGGGTCGCTTTCCTAATCCTAACCCTTCGCTCATAACCCCTAATACAACTTCTAAGCTTCCGCTTGTTATTTTGGCCTTTTTTTGAATGTACCAAGTTCATCAAATACTCCCCCAAATCTTTCTCTTCTATCTGAAAAGAGCTGCTCCTGCTCCAGCTTGTCCCTCATTCCTAACTGAGGCACCTTCTGTCCCGACGTTGGTCTCCATGGTCATTACTCAGCGATTACAGAAGGGAACTCACCGCTTGTTTCTCGAGGAACTCGTAACGAACGGTGATAGTCGATGTACTGTGTAGCACACAGTGGTATTGGACCCATTGATATCTGCAAATGCTGAAGTTTAGACAATTCTTCACCTTAATCCCGAAAAAGGAAACAATTCTGCTATCAACCCTCCCAAGTCCATTCCCTTCCACGTCGTAACTTACCGGTTTCATTGTGTTCTTTGAGAAAATATCTCTACAAAAGTACTGCCGATTCAGTGTCACATAAGCAGCTCGAGCGGCTTGGTTGGTGGTGGTTGGCTGAAAGGCTTGGTTGGAGATCTCCTTTCTCGGGCTGCGCGGAGGAGAATGGTCTTACCGTGTAGATGACATCGGCACATGCCACATTAGTGTGAATTAGAGAGCCACGATGGCGCATGTACACCACTTCCTTCCACCAATCGGAGAGCTAAAAGACACTTTTGTTGCAAGAGTGCTTACTGTATACAATAAATGTAAATTATAGAGTTACTAAGGTGTAAAAAGTGGTAAAAGACCAACATAGTTTTTGGAAATGAGCCATTTCAGCCAAAGTTTCCGCTGGATATCTTTCGACACTGTCTTCTCGAACTCCTCTGCTTGGGATGTCATCTTTTCGAATTCGGTGTCGTTGAGAAGTGGGCGAACGGTCTTCAGGTACTGAAACGAACCAATGAATCTTCAGTCCCATCCTAGATCGAATCCAGCAATCTCGTCCACGCCCTGTAGTCCTCTACCTCTCCATGGTTGCTTATGCGTTGAACTAGTACTAGATAGATCTGGAAAAACACACCGTTCTTACTGTATTCTTGACTGATGGAGGAGGCATCCATGGTAAAAGACCTTGAAACGAAAAGAATCGGGCTCTTCTCGATAGCACCTGCATAATCGCCTAAAACAGCAGTTAGTAATGAAGTAAATTCCTTCGAATTTTCGAGAAATCAGTGGGTAAAAACGGTTGAGCTAAACTGAATACGTCAAATATCTTTCCCATAGTTGGAAAATTGGCTTACCATGAATAGTTGGGTCTGGGTTGACGGCTTTCCTCCAACTGATTCGAAAAGCCATCCTTTATAGTACAGAAGAAGGGTGATGGCAAATCTAATGACATAAACGGCAATGACGACAAAGGCGGCTGCTATCACGAGGACACAACTCAAATGGAGTAGTGGGGAAGGGCTAAAGAGATTAGTATTCATTTTCTTATTCATTTAATTGTTTATTAATTGCTGTTTTAATGAATTAATTATATTTTTATATCTAATTGTTTATTCATGAGAATAGTTATGAGAACAACCTCCTTCCTATAACCAGTTGTTTGATTCCTGTAGAAAATACTAAAAATAGGAAAGATAACATTTGAATGATGAGTGACCCACCAAACTGAAGGCTTTGAAAAGTTCGCTTCACCTACAGTATACTCCCAGGAAAGCCTTGGAAGGTCATGTAAGGGGAATACCATTCAAAAGAGTCGGAACGAAAACGAAAAAGCCAGCCCCAGACGTTTTGAATGTTTCTCATACCGTAATCAATGCTGATTACGGTATAAAAACCATTCATTGGCTCCACTGTGATATGTGGTCGATGAAAAAGCATTGCGTTGAGAACTGTACTTTGCCGGAACTACCATGACCTTTGAGCCATGCCCTTTGGGTTGATAAAGAATTTGCTGACATTTGAAAAACATCCTCTCTCAAAGTGTTTTTATAGCGATTTCTACGTACGCTTAATTCTATTATTTGAAATCTTGATTTTCTTAAAAATAAGAAAACCATCAACTCACTGCAATACATAGCCGGCAAGATTTTCAAGTGTTCGAACTGGTACGACAAATAGTGGAAATCCGAATACATCGAGTACTGTACATATGATGACAGCGTAAATGAGTTCATGAGGTAGAAATGGGAATACGGAATCGGCGACAGAATGCTGAAAACACAAAAAAATCGGGAAAGAACTAAAATTATCCATGAATGATGAAAGAAATGTCCTTCACTCCTCGTCAGCGCCTTTTTTCTGACTACAGTATGCACTATGAGATTTTTTTCAGCTTTCCCGATGCAATTTTTTTCACTAAAAAAGTGAGACCGCAGATCGGGTAAAGGAATTGAGAAACCACCGACTGCTAGTAAATCTTGCCTTTAAACAACGCTTATAGTAGAAAAGGATGAAGTCTTTGGGCTTCAATCAATCCCATCTGAGGGAGCCCCCCTGCATTCGACTTAAATCCAAAATCGTAGTGGAGTATCGAATGCGTACGTGGCCTATACAATGACCTGAGGTGGCCATCCGATATACAAGTCAATGCTTTTATCCTCCCAGGCGAGTCTGGTACCAATTCACCGACCCCGGAGGGATGGAAGGCTTGGTTGGCCGGGAGAATATCAATCCGGCATTCGAACCAGTGACATGCGTGAGGGTGGTGCGGACTTGCCACTACACTACTCCCGCCCTTTAAACATCGCTTGACCTCAATAAATCAATATTTAGTTACACTACACAGCTGTTTTCGTTCAGAAACTGCTAGAATTCTAGATTCTCAACTCAAGTCCCTTTTCTAATCCGAAAGGGGTTCAATATTTCTTTATGTGACAGGAACGAATGTTCGGTGGGGTGGTGACAAGTGGCAAGCTATCACACATGCATTGTCGGGGGAACAGATCCTGGATAAATACCTGCTCAGGGCCACTGAGCCTTCCATCGGGTCGGTTTTCATCAGACTCATCTAGGAGGACCCAATACCCATTCAAAACGCCACTCTAAATGGGAGTCGAAGGCAGGGGCGCATCCTTTGAACGGGATTGATTTTCACCAAAAGACGTTATTCTTTCATTCTATTTGGCTGTTTAGTGACAGCGGTGATTGCGGGAAGAAAACGACGAAGTGTTCGGATTTTCATTCGCTAGGTAATCTTTCTCATCAGTTGTAGCGGATCCGCGCGCCTAATTAGGGAAGAAAGTACCTGTCTATGGTGGGACAAAGATAATCCCATGCGCAACCTACAGATTTAGGAGAAGTGAAAAACGCTAATTATCCAGGAGGGATTCATTATAATAGCAGGTTTGTATTTACTTCTATCACTTCCAGGCAGACTTGTTGTTTATGTGAATGTGAACCATCCTACGATAATTTTTGCATTATGTATGTGGTTGTTTACTGGGCAAAGTCGTTCGTTGGGGGGTATCGACCCGATGGCGATGGTTGCAAAAACAAAACGAAGAAGTGTTTGTGTTTTCACCCGCCAGCTAACGTTTTCCATTCATCTCGTCATTGCAAACCCACGTGCCTAACTGGGAAAGAAAACGCCCGAGTGCTATCTTTAAAGAGATCGGGGCTAATCCACAAGCACAATCTATAGATATAGGATTAGCCTTCAATTAATGTCGAGGGCTCTAGGTGGCTACTATACATACACCGAGGATATCGAGTGGAAAAATTACCGTAATGCGATTAGCTTTCCGTGAAAACTTCTTCACTAGATCGTGCCCTTCCGATGGCACCTTGCCGTTCGCCATTCTGGAACAACCCAAATACTTCTGGGAGGCCTTTGTCAAATTGAAAATAGCAACCAGAAGAGGGAAAAGTGAGAGGAAGAGAAGAGGAAAAAAACAGTCGAAAGAGGCAGTAGGGGGAAAAGAGACATCGTTATTCAATCACCGAAAAAGGTTGAGAGGTTCATAGACAGTCAAAAGCTGGGTACAGGTAACAGAGGGTCTAAAGACGTCAGATAAACTTGAAGAGCAGAAAAAGGAACTCTACTCTGTTGTCGTAGGAATGCCTTAAGTACATCCTTCGCCCGATCGTCCGGTCACGTCCTTCGGGGCAAAGTCCACTGGAAGAGAAGCCATGCACCGACGTGACATGGGCGCCGGCGAGACACGCAGCGTCGGCCGCCCCGACGGGAGGCGGACGTCACATCAGTTTGTTAAGCAGCAGCAGCATCAGCAGCATCGGAACAAGTTATTTTCAACAGACAACGCCACTGACGTGAAAACACAACCAATGAATTGGATCTTTGTAACTGAAGGCAACATAAATAGCAACTAATTTGGGTAAATAACTACTCCTACAGCGATTACGTCACACCACGAATGGCACCATCCAGTACGACGACCAAGGAAGAACAAGAACACGTGGCGTATCTGGTGATTGAAGGTGAACCACTTCAATGCTAAGGGACGCAACATGTTTGCCAAATTGAGATGGTCCCTCACCAGCCAGCATGTTTGCGCCCCGCCCTTGACCTCTATTCAGGCAGGCCAGAACTTTTGCTTACGTTAGCGGGTTCAGAATCGACAAAAGGAATGAAAAGGCTAACTAATTAACTCGGAAGACAGTGACGAACACCGAGTGATCGATGGGCTTTTATTTGGCGAGACGGTTGATTCATGATCAACAACAAAGTATCTTTCCGATCAAACAGTGATGCCAGACCTACTGATAAAGCAGAAATGTTGTTTCCTAGTAAACTGTCAACAACGCGTTGTTGTTTACCACGTGGTCTACGGCATGGTTAGCGCTCGACGTTCTCTGATAGCATTGAAAACGGAAGCGGCGACAAATATGACTACCATGGATACGAATCGAGCCACTCGACTGCAGACAGACAGACAACTGAACGACGATTCTGTGTAGCTAAAGTCCCTTCATGAAAGTTAACTAGAGCCTACTCCAGTAATGTAGCCAAGTAATATACTTTCAGCATCGCCAAGTACATTTGAATGTGAAGAAAGAACTGAGATACTGAGAAAAGATTTTCGAGTTTAAGGGCGTCACTCAAATCGTAGTAGTTCTGGTAGTTCTGGTAGGTTCTGGCTTCCGTGTACCTATGCAGCAGTAAAAAAGCACTTTGTGTTTTACAGGGCTGATTCTTGAAGAACTTTAAAACACATTAAAAATAAAATTATTGCGACAAGAACAGGAAAACCAAATCGGCATAGTCTACGGACTGGAATCCATCTCGAAAGACTCGAAGGAACCGCGTGATGTAATTAGGATTCTGCTGGTCAGCCTATTTACAGAACTCGCTGACCTAGAGTCATGTGGTTATGCAATAAGAATTCGTAAGCTTAACCGAACTTCATTACTGGCTGATTTCTTTTGTGTCTGTAGGAAACCTTTGGATAAATTTTTTTCTATCGTCACAACAGATCAATTAATTCACAACTAGCGCCGGAAACTGGCAAACTTCCGAAGCAGGAAAACCTAATCAATCTCAGTCGTGTTGTTGAAAATTTATTAAACGAATTATCAAACGAATTTTGGGAATCTGGGAAGGAATGAGTGGAATGGTGAGTTGAGCACTTCGCTTATGAATCGAAAACTCGATTGAAGCGCGATAGACAACTGAAGCAGTCTTCTAACCCATTATACTAATTGATATTTCCTGAAATTTTCCTTATTTGACCGAAGTCCGGATTGCCTGCCTATTTTGGTTCGGTTTATTTAGAAAATGACGTTCTTG
The DNA here is from genome assembly GCA_900617895.1 of Haemonchus placei. NCBI lineage: Eukaryota > Metazoa > Nematoda > Chromadorea > Rhabditida > Trichostrongylidae > Haemonchus > Haemonchus placei. The sequence continues at coordinate 29,953 of UZAF01017467.1, forward strand.
ACCGAAGCTGTAAACATTCGCCTTTTCAAAACTCAAATTTTCCTAGGCAACTATATAAACCTAACGCGGAGAAGCACCCGATCTTACTTCCTTTCAAGAACTTTCCTTTTCTAAGGTTTCGACAGTTTTCGGCAAAAGTCGGAGGCGAGGTGAATAGCCTTGCCTACTAGAAACTCAGCCATGAATCAGTCCCACGATACAATCACTCATAAGGCAATCACGCCGTGCGTAGACTCCCGGATAGGGAGGGATCAGACTTGTCTTTGAGATTTGGGAACCTTCTTGTACATCAGCATGATTAATCATCGTAGTTTCAAGTACGCCTTCAACTGTCACTGCGTCTTTAAAGGGTTCCAAATGCATGGCGCGCTCTACATGCCAGTTATCGACGTCGACTGCTTTTGTCTTTATATATCCCAGTCCCTCCATGTAAGGTTATTACACTTCTTCCCAGGACCTATCTCAGAACATCATGTTACTATAAGTAATACATAGACGACTCGTACTCGTACTAGACTAGTACTAGTTGTATTTGGTTTCCGGAGAAGTTGTATTCTCGCTTGACACTTTTATCGCCGTTCTCTTATCAGTGCAACTTGGTACGAGACAAATCTGATCGAAGATCGCCGATGATCACGTGCCGATTCTGAGACGAGGCTGACGCTCCAAATCAAAAGATCATTGGGGACTAAGACCAGTTCACATTCGATGATTCGTCTTAGCATGCGGTGTCTGTGGGATGACAGATATGGGAAAATCACGATTATTTACATAGTTTTCTGTAATTTCCAATGGATGGGTCAACTGTGTGGCCTAGATTGAATCCCATGCGGGTCAGCCAAGAATTTTCGCAAATTTGTATCGGATTGCTGATGTCAAATCTATTTCAAAATTGATAACATTCACTCGAATCTCCGGTGCCTACCAGGACTTTTCGTAGACTAACTCGTCGTTCTAGCCAAGTGCATGGCGCATTCCAAAAGAGTTGGCCTACTGACTCATTTCAGATTTTTCAACCTTTGTCCTAGTTAGAGGCTGAACATTTCTCATTAAGAATGCGTGAGAAATTGATCCGGATTAAGCTCATCACGAAGCCCAGTGTGACTATTACTGTATCCACTACAACTGAATTTATAAGGACTTCATCTCTTTTGGAGTAAATGGGCTTCATTGGCTTACTGGTTTTAATGTGGCCACAAATGTGAACAACTTACCTTCTTAACAGTCTGCTTTTCTGCTTTCCAATTACAATTTTGATATACTTCTATGCTCCTCTCCGGGAAGGAATGCTTCCATTGCTATTGAAGGCAAAACTTGAGTTCTGAGCGCTCGAACACAACCTCGTTTTCAATTGTCATGTTTTCCTGCGAACAGTTCAGAACGGAATAGTTTGGTACGGCAGTATGTTGCTTATACTTGACTAGTATCACAGGAATTCCAATATCAAGAAAAATTTCAAAGCCTACAAGTAGTTAGGNGCTCTCTAGCTTCTGAATCAGGAATTCCATCGAAATCTCTTGGTTTTCATTCGACATCCGTTGCAGAATTGGAGCTTTCCCTTAACAGAAAACCCTCTTACTCAATCCTACCGCTGTTTTGGATCAATGCTAAGCGATTTGGAGATGTTGCGAGCTGTAGCGGAAAGTGGCGCACTACCACAGCCGTAAGGTCTGAGTCCCGGACCGATGCTCCTCAGGACGGAGACGCCATCTATCTCTCCGGGATCCGTTTATAGGTACCGGACTCGTCTGGGAAGATAAAAGCATTGACTATCTTATCAATTGGACATCATAAGGCTCTGAAAAGGTCGAATACGGATTCAATACGCCACTACAATTCTGAACAAAATTCGAATGCGGGGCGCATCCCAAAAACCAAATTCATTAACACAAAAAATTCATCTTTGTCCTTCGATGTGAGCAGAGAAATTTTCGAATACGCATTTTACAATGCGAATGCGACTTGTCCAGAATCCTTTTCAGAATTTCCAGAACCCAGAATCCAGAAAAATCCGGACCCTCTCTTCATAGTCGGATTAACCCTTATAACGGGTATCACATATTCCGTGTTATCCACAACAATGGGTATGGGAGTTGTAGATGTTGATTACAGAATTATTTATGATCGTAAGTAACAACCGATCAAAAGTTGAAAACGTCATAGCAACCCAGTGAAAGGTAGGGAAAGTTCGATGATAAGATAACGCTACATTGAGACAGCGAAGATAGCTGTGGCTGGCTGATTGTGAGTCTAAATGCGCGTACATACTTTCTAGCTGCCATCTTTGCTGACTTACCTTCTACCATATGAAAATGACCGAATCGAAACAATAAAGCATAGACCGATCAGCAATCAACAGAATTCCCTTCTGATACAATTGATTCGAACATCATAATGCCTTGTATATATACTTCTCTGCTAAGGCACTACATAACAAATCGAAAATAAAGGGGTAAAGTCTTGGGGGCGTTAATCAATCCCGTCTGAGGAATACGTCCACTCATTCGACTCAAATTCATAGCCTTTGTGGCGTGTTGAATGCGTATGTGGTCTATGCAATGACTTGAGGTAGTCAAGCGATGTACAAGCAAGTGTTTTCATATCCCAGACATGTCTGGCACCAACTAATTGGCTCCGGGAACGAATTTGAGGTGTGATTTACCTGTCCAGATTGGGCTTCGATCCCCAGATTGTGCGTCTGATATTGCGCTCCTTGCCACTACACCATCTCCACCAACATAACAAATCACTGATGATTGACTATCAGAGGTTGTTGCTGTTGATATCGCAACACCGAATATGCCATAAAACCTTTCATAACGGCTTAGCAACCAATCTTCGAAATCCTTCCTACATACATTAGTGGAAAGAAAATTTCCATTGTAGAGTCTCTCAAATAAAAACATATGGAAACTATGTTTTTATTATAATCATATATCTTTTAGCCTGCACAACCTATATGAGAAACATAAACAACAACATGTACAAACATTTTACAAAAATTTGATGATCTTGGAACGTTGCTTTTTGAGGGCGTCCTAGTTTCAGTCAGTTATACTGTTATTTGTCTGCTGCTGCCATCGCTTCACGACTTGCGCGTTCTCGTTCTCCTAAAACGACGAGCTAACTATACAGTTTCTCAGCAAATGATCACTGACAATATCAGAAATCAAAGTTGTTGCAATAAACAACTCACGCCGCTTTTCCGCACGTTTTCGCCTTTTCTTTTCCATTAAGAGTAACTCTGCCTTGGATTGATGGTAAATTTCTCGCAGTTCACTCAACCTCTTCTCGATAATTTCAACAGCATCATCCGATTCCAGTGCGAGAGGGTCTAAAACGGTACGGTGAGTAAATTGAAAGAGCAAAGGACTCAGAAAGAGAATGGCTCAAAGGTTGCGCAACAACTATTTGTCCACTGGTTGGCCAGCTCCTGCATGAACCACCCACAACTCCGCTATTATGGNCATGAGTCAATTGAAAAGCAAAGGACTCAAAAAGAGAAAGGCTCAAAGGTTGTGCAACAACTATTTGTCCACTGGTTGGCCAGCTCCTGCATGAACCACCCACAACTCCGCTATTATGGAGATACTTTATCAGAAACCATAAAGTCCTGTTGAAGCCGATCATTTCTTCATTCATAAATTCTCATCCCAACTTGACGTCAAGAGTACAGTTCATGATGAAAATGGTTCCTGAGATTTTTCTCTGGAACGAACCTGTGACTCCCATGGATGGTATAAGAGACGCTGTCGGGTTGAAAAACGGCCCAGATAGGCAATAAAATGGTCCCAACACCGGCTCAGCCGCCGTACACACCCGAATGCGGACGAGTTCTCACGACGTTGTAGGCTGTAGACGACGCACCATCCGCACCGCGAAGCACACGGCTTACTGTAGCCAGCTGTACGCAATGGCACACACATTTGGACAACTCGAACAAATTCCACTTTCAAACAACTTTTTTTGTCACATTCTCGTCCAGCCCCTAATTTTCTAATTTTACTACTCTTGAAGCCTCATATTTCTCTATATACGCCGATTCACGTTTTCGTAACAATTTTTGCATCGTTCTGGACTATCATTTCCACATAAATTGCCCCGAAACTCGAATGTGGACGAGTTCTCACGACGTTCTATCTTAAATTGGATGCCCCGAAACTAACATGAACTGTGAATATAAGGCAAAGGCTCATCACTTCAGATAAGAGTTCTAGAAGTAACCGAAAATGTCCAGCCAGGAGTCTCCCGATCCCTCTTGCTATCACCCCTGAACTCTGAAGAGAAGAGCAGCCTGGAGTATACCAGGATGCATAACATAATAGTTAAGCTGCTCCTTCTTGAAATTATAATTCAGAGATAACCAAAGCGCCGCCTCAAAAAAAAGGTGAGAAGCAAGCACTCATCATGAACTGTAAGAATTTTTCGAAGTCTTATTCCTACGAACTTATGAACATGTCACAGATGAACTGAAGCATATATTAATACAAATGCAATATTCGTCGACAAGACACCTACCAAGCGGAGGTAACCCAAGGATCTCGTAGTTTTCCAATGAACCTTCCTGCTCCATCAGCCGATAAGTTTTGTTCTTCATTGAAATGAAAGTATCACGAGTAGCTGAAAAGTGAAACTTCCATCGAAGCCAGCATTTTTGACATAGAACAACCTTGACAACCTTCAAACATACATTCCTCCTCCTCTTCTTCCCCATACGAATCGTCATCTCTACGTTCTTCTTTACCACCGGCTTTTGTACGAATATACTTACGATCAATAACCATAGTGCTGTGGCGGTTGTAGGGAGCTCTTAAAGAACAATTGCCAATATCTCAGAAAGGCTAACAGTAAATGAGACGATATAACACTTGTTCTGAGTTCTACCCAGTTTTTCCTTAATTCCATGGTGCACTTCGAATTCACGGCGAATAAATAAATATTATCGTTTCAGAGCGGTGCCTGATCACCTACTACGCGGTTCTTGGTGTTCACCTATTCCTTTCAAAGCTACGATAAAAAGAATCGCTTGATTTTTCCAATGCTGGCAAACTTAGCAGTGGATTTGGGCAGGAATTTCAAGGCCTACAAAACAAGGAGGATTACCTTCCACCTCATTTTGCTACTACGTTGCCGTTACCGTTTCTGTTACTTTTGACTTCAACTTAACAGCAGGGCTTAGTCTGAGGTTACTTATGACTTCCACAGAAATAACGAGGGAATGAGGGAGAGGAAGAGAGTAAACAAAATAAATGCTGAGCTCTGTTCAGAAGAACTATGAAGGGAAAACCCTACACGGTGAGCTTCTTCTTGAAATCACATTAAAACTCGATTTCGAAGGCTTTTGAAGGCTTCTAAAAACGAGAGAGGGCAGTGAAAATCATTTCAAATGCCCGGATATTACGAAAGTTCCCAGGTAAGCGACAACTAGCTGGAGAGGAAGATACAGTGCTCCTGTCGGGCTGAGGGTGAGCTTCACCTGACAGTCTTCTTTAGCTTGCGCAACGGTGAAATTTGAAGACGGAATATGATCGTCAACTTTCTAGAGGCAGCATACGGACTCGCCGTCACTGTAACTTTTTGGGGATCGAAGTTTACGTCTAGTAGCGGATCTAGCCGCTCCGATAAGTGAGTGAATGATCGCCTTCTCGAGTTTGGCGAACCACTCCGCACACTTGTTTCATGAGATGATATCGTCATCGCACAATAACACAAAGTTGACCTGGACTTGAGTTGCTTCACAGCCAAAACTGTCAGCTAGAGGGAGAGCGTGACAACTGTCCTGTATCCCTTTGAAATGATACTTGATAATCATATTGGTATGAAACCACCAAACTATATGACAGTAAAGTCTGAAGAAATCCAGGTTGTGCACTATTCACACCCCAAGATCATAACACCCTTCAAAAAATTAGCAAATAAATAAACGCGGGAAGAACTGGACCGATAACAGTAAAAAGAATATGAAAAAACAGCAGAAACATACCGCTTCCGTTTGCACCCACGCCCACGACCAGGCGACATCATTCGTCCACAACCAGCGGCTGACTGGTTGTCCGACGTTGACCACTTATCGTTGTCTGAAAAAGAAAATGTGTTGCTTGCAGACAGCGAACGACATACTGTATCCATCTGTATTTCTCAATATTCAACAGCACTTCTACTACAAGTAAGTCAACATAGTCGTGAAACGTGACTCCATAAACAACAACAAGCAGGAGAGCCTATCCAGATATTGGACCTTTTCATGGACCCTGCTTTTTGCAGCAGTCAAGCGGAGCTAGGGTACATAAGCCTAAGCGCGAGACACATCTAACGAATGTAAAGAGGAAAACTAATTCTGGTGGATCTACAGAGTACAGGAACTTGCAGTTAACTTATTCACTCTCAGGCAATTACTATTATGCACTTTATTTGTTTGTCAACTATCTTATCAAGCAAGACTAACCCAAACGGGAGCATAATGTAAGCGAAAACACTGAAAATTTCCAAAACAAAATAAGACGACAGAAAGCAGGGCAGCATAATCCGCTTGGGAAATACACGATAACCACATGGGATTAATATAACGTTTGAAGTGCCAAGTAAATTGCAGGGTAACATTTATGTACTCAGGTAACAAATCTATGCAAAGTGCTCTTCTCTGTGGTTCCTCTGGCTTTACACAGGCTTCGGACTGGTGCAACAAATTTGAAACAACGCAGTGGGCTCCAGAACTATCACAGGAAACGAGAGGGTGCGGGAAATGATCTAGTTCCTGAGAAGTCATAGCTTTTCCAGAGTACAGAGTGAATGGAGAGTCAAATGATTGAGCTCATATTTATGTGGTCGGTACTTTTTTGGATCATTCGCGGAGTCATCAAAAAGCCGATAGATGCCATCATGGCAAGCAGGATGACATAACTACCATTTGTTCGCAACATGCATCAATCATGAACTTCGCCATCTTTTAAGCGGCATATTCATAATCGAATTATACTGAAAGTCGTGAACCAGGTGCTTGAACAACACGCTAACTTACTTATTCCCCTTCAATCACATCTTTCTTATCAACAAACTCCCAAGACTCAAGATAGCGTGATTCGCACGGCTCTCTTCTGGACATGAATCCTTGTTCTTCACAAGGAGTTTTCGATGGAGCAAAAGAGGGGAGCAGGAATTCAAAAAAGAGTGGAACAATCATACACGAGCCAGTGCATAGTATAAAACTGGAAACTCAAAGAAAACAACTGTCCCCAGAAGAACAATGATAAAGAACAATGATAAAAGAAAAAATCGGAAAATTCCGGTCCGGAGTATCCCCAGACGTGCTGACAGGAAGTGAACGACATTTGCGCAATCAGACCATCTTCACCCGTAATCCAATAAAGTTATGTAGCATTTATTGAAAGGGAACCCTTTTTTGGTTCAACATGGGGCCCTCATTGTGAAAGATCATGAAAGTACCCAAAACATACGAGCGTTGAGAGGTTATTTCTAGAGGGAAAATGAAAAACACCGGGAAACTTCATGTCTGGCCAAAAAGGAAATCAGTCCAAATGTTACAGGGAAGGCTACGAGAAAGCAAGAATTAACTGACCTTCACCGTCTGTCCTCAAGGGTGTTCCCGAACCAGATGGTTCTGCATCGGATTCCAGATCCAGAGTTGGCGTTTGTGGAACCACAGATGCTTCTACAATTACAATTGATCTGATAGTGTACATATATTCTACCACTAAATCCCTGATCTTGAGAAATTCCATAACTTCCGATAAGTGAATCGAACCGTATCCTACCTCTCTCAGCCTTCACTTCCACTTCCTGTTTGATTTCTTCACGAGGACAGTTATACTCTACGGATACGACCGTTTTCCTCAAATGTTCATCAGTGACTACTTCCTTAGGTGCGTTTTCTGGAGTTCCATCGGGTACGTTCTTTGCAGAAAGCTCAAAATAGCAATGAGCAGTGACAACACAGCCTGTTTCCGAGACATCGTCAATAGGCGTTTTCTGTTTTGCTTGAGTGGCTGGAAACGATATTGCTAGACGAATTATCAACGACAAAGGGAGCGACGGAGAAATCACACCTTTTTGTGGTTTTTTCTTCTCCTTAGGAGGTGGCTCTCTGCAAGTTGAGGAAACAGACTCTCTGATAACCGCCTTATCCACAAAGCAGAAAACACATTCTGTAATTACAGTACTGTTTATTCTTTTTGTTTCGTTTTTCCTCTAATAAACAAAGCAAATTGGAATAGTCCATGCCAAAATCTGAATTTGCTAACAAATCCCATCACAGTAACGGTATATCTACCTATCATGAAGTCATCATGAATTCTATGTCGCTAAACTACTCATTACTATTACATAACTATTTCTTTGGAGAAAAGGCTCTTGAGTTCTTGAAGGTACCGACTACTACGAATGTCTTGTGAAAAGAGTTACACGTTTGAATGTTTTGACCTCCCATTCCCTACCATGCGCCAGCACACAATGGAGATGAAGGCTTGCACTTTACAGTCCGCGCACGAAGGCATCTTTCATAGTCCACGACCGGTCGCTAGCGACTGNCGAACTGGACTTCTACGATTGAGCCCTCGTATACTCTACTAGCACTTTAACCACTTTTTGAACACTAGGTCTCCCTAACAACTGTTAGCCAGCCTGGGCCATTAGAAAGTGAACTATGTTATACATGAAAAATACTGTTACTCAGAATGAAATGAAACACCCTACATAACAATAATACGAACCTTCATTTTCCGGAGACACAGTGAGCTTGGAACAAAGTTCAAAGTCGTTGGAAACCTCTTCCAAAGAGATCTGAAATGGCATAATGGACTTCGAGTTCATACAAAATCTTTTTGCATTCACATTACACGATTGTTTCAACTGTAGAGTAGTGGCGACCGCCTGTCATTAAAAAAAACCGATCCCATGAGAAGGCTAAGACCTTATTTAGACGATTCGGTGGGGAAAGCTCATTCTTCCCGAGTCTCCTGGCAAACAGCCTGTCAGTATGAACTCCATTACCAATTACTGGAGTTGAACTCGTATAGTTCTAAGGAATCACGAGTGAGGAAAGGCTAGGTCTTTGATGAGAGGATCAGAGCATAGGAACCAGCTCTTAATCACCTGGTTTCTGAAGCAACGGTCAATAGACGACAGAGCGCCATTATTTGCAATCAGAAAAGGAAAAAATAGTGTGAATAGCAAGCGCGAGACACATATCAGCGCAGTTTATACTAAAGGCCCTCCTCTCATCTATACCTCGATAAGTAAAACATTGTCCACCATGAAAGAAGTTGCTGTTCATTGAAAATATACCCCAAAATCATAAATGCAACCTTTTTTCACGATAAAAATCTACAGCTTACCGGTGGAGATACAATGGACCGAGGAGGACTCAGGATTTTTTCGTTTGACGTGGCAATGTATATAGTGGCTGGTACTGGAGTAGGCGAAGCAGAGGTAGTAGCAACACTTTCCCTCCCAGAACTCGCCGACGAGATTGTTCGAGATCGTTTCATGGGTATGATAGGAGGTGGAGAAGAAACATTTGGAGGACGAGGCGATGACAACGCTGCTTCATAACTACGTTGAGGTGAACGTAACGGAGGAGATATTCCAATACTGCTTGCTGGAGAAGCAATAGCATGCTGAAACAGGCCATTGTAATTTTCAGCACCAGCATGAAGACATAGGCAACATTACCTCAGCTTTGGATAGAGTTGATGTCGGGGTTTTAGCACGATAATGTTGGGACACCTTCATAGCTCCAGATAGTTTGGAACTCTGAACAATATTTCACTGAGGTATATGAAAATGATAAGCTCCCATGTTCATCAGGGAAGCGGTACAACTGAGAATACAACACAAACCTCTCTCTTCAACCCTTCTGCAGCTGCAGCACTCAGCTGTTCGTATTGAGAGATTGAAACTCGGCGAGGACGATATCCACCCTAAAAAAAGGTAGGTTTGAGATTTATAGGCTAAACGGACCTATTGTCATACAAAAATATATTTCTGAATCCAAAAGGTATTTTTGCGCGTTATACTACGAAATCTGAGCTTGGTGAGCTTAGTTTTAAGGTCCACACGGAAGCGAACAACCCGATGTATGGACTATATCGAATCCTTCGTGGAGAAAGGATATAAAAANAAAAAATCACAAACCATGCTGAAAAGACTTGACGGTGTTGTAACGTCATCTCTTGTGAGGCTTTCTACGCCATCCGTTGAGTTTGACCATCGCAGTAGGAAATCAAGCCGAGATTTCGGTATCCTTTCACCCATTTCTCGGCCAAAAGCATCAAGTGACGACATATCATCCTAAAAACGCTCAAAAGTGGAGACTGGTTATTACCTGACCTGAGCAGTCAAAAAAGAGACGAGAAGGCAAAAGAACGGTACCTTCTCGCTTATTCGGATCTTATTAAGAGTGATCGACTCATCATAACGAGAATTCCAGCCGAGATAATGAACAAAGCATCGAGTGGAATTCAGTACAACGCGCAGACGTGCAATTGCTTGTGAGGAAAGTCCAGTACCCTACAAAAACCATATACTGACGATCTAAGCTTCACTCCTCATTTGGAGACATGACATTGATCTGAGAATTCATTACATCAGAAATGATAAAAGGGGAAACTTAAAGAATGCATCACTGCGACACCTAATTAGAAATAAATTTCAAACAAATCTGACTATTTTCCAGGGAAAACTACACCATTTGTCCGGTGTGTGCCGATTCGTGCGATTCTGGGTGCGCGCGGCAAATTGCGCGGCGGAATTCGTGATGATTCGAACGACTCTGACGCCTATTATTGGGGCACGAACTTAAAGTAGAATAGTTGGGCATGGTCAGCTNATCCTACTAATCCACTCTACTTCAAGTTTGTGCTCCAATAGTAGGCGTCAGAGTCGTTTGAATCATCACGAATTCCGCCGCGCAGTTTGCCGCGCGCACACAGAATCGCACGAATCGTGCGTCCCCCCATTTGTCCTACCAACAAGAACCACATACCTCCTCATCATGCATTTCCATTATCTCCACCATCTCTTTGACCGACGGCTGTTCAACGGTGACAACACGTGCGTCGTACCATCTACCATGATGATGTGCCCGGACTTTTTGTCCAAGATAAAATCGTGAAACACTGAACGAAGAAATGACAACATACTTGATATCTGAAAAGGAAAGGGATATCCCCTTACATGTTCGCCGGGCGATATCCTTCATCCGCATCCTTTGACTTTGAAGGGTCGTTAGCATCTCCGCCTTTCTTCTCAGATTTCTGCACCTTCTTTCGTTCTTTTTTACGCTTTCCTGAAGCGTTTGCAATACAACCAGATAGCTTTTACGAAAAATAAATACACTAACCATCGCCATCCTCATCGCTGACGTCAAGCTCCTTCTTTTCGATAACTGGCTCTTTATCACTGGTCATGGCTTTATCCCGAACATCCTGCTCGTTTTCAGGCCGGTCAGTTCGTTGCGGCGCTGCTAGGCTTTCCGGTTCCGACTTTACAATGGGCGAACTTACAGTAGCAGGAGATTCCCGTTCAGTTTTGATTTCAGGCCGTTCTTTGGCTTTTTCGACCACCTTTTCGACTGACTTATCCTCTACTTCTTTAGCTTTCTCTTCACGCTTAGCTTTACCCTTTTCATCCTTTTCTTTTATTTTCTCTTCTTTTTCTTTCTCCTTTTCCTTGTCTTTTTCTTTATCTTTTTCCTTCTCTTTCACTTTTTCCTTTTTATCCTTCTTATCCGCTTCCTTTTTGTCCTTTTTGTCTACCTAAACAGAAGAGTTCAATTAAATATAAATAGGTTTTGGCATGTGCGACGGAAACCTTTTCTTTGACTTCTTCATCCTTCTGTTTTCGGTCAGACTTTTTTCCATCGTCTTCTTTATCTCCCTTCTTCGATCTTTCGTGGACAGATGAGACGGGAGAAGACCTAACATCAGATCGTCTGTTTGCACGTCACTTCTACCTATTTTATGCAATTCAATAATAAAACCCACACTGAGCGCTCTCTACTGGTAGAGGGTTCAGGATCTCGTGACGTTTCTTTTGAATCAGCCCCTTCAGACTTTTCCTTCCCTTTCTTTGTAGTCTTCTCCTTTGTTTCCGAAGCGGTTGACTTTTTTCTTTTCATGGGCTGCTGAATGAGCATTTATAGTAAAAATAAAGAACTTTTATGGAATGAGATTTTTGTGAAATCACAAGACGAAAAGAAAAGAAAGAAACAGACAAATAGCGGAAATTCAAGAGGGTTTCAGAGAACACACCTTCTGATTGAGTAACTCCGCAGGGCGGATCAAACGGCGTTCTCGTGGACTGTTGATAGTGGACGTTATTGAAAGTTCATCCAACGACCAGCCGAGTCTCTTGTAGAAAGAGTTGAAATGCGCTAGATACCTGAATGAACCAATCATTATGGTCACATAGCATAGTGAGCACTCTATTGCAAGTCGTATATTGAGGCAGAGTAGCTAAGCATGGGTCTTGCCAAAAAATGCGAAGAAGATTCGCCATCCAAAATACCTTCGGTAACAGCTCTCTGGTGGCCTACTGCTTAAAGCGCGCGGAAGAGGGAATAGTTGAACTGATTAATCCTACACGCATCTCCAACAAATCGAAAGAAAGGATGCAAATGCGTAATAGCAGAAGTACGTGTACATATATAGACCAGGAAAAATTTAGAAAGCTGCGCGAATTTCGCTCTGCAAATTGGCCAGAGGAGCAAAAATATATGAGTATCCCATAAATCTCCAATTTAAAATCAGTAAGTGGGAAACCTAAATTCTGGAAAAAGGGCGGACTGGAATGGTGTAGTGGAAAGTGACGCACCACCTCACACGCATGGTCACTGGTTTGATCCCGGATCGACATCCGCATAGGCCGACCAGACTCGTCTGGGAGGATAAAAGCACTGTTGTGCACTGTATAAACCACGTTTCCATTCAGCACGCAATTAAAATTTAAATGGAGCCCGAATGAATGGGCTCATCACAATACGAGATTGATGAAGGTCAAAAACTTTGATCAGAAGAAAGTCCAAAGTTGAAACTTATGAAAAAATAAATGAAAATACAAAAACAAGCAGAGAGATGCAAAATAGCAAGTCCAATACAACGAAACAAAGGGTCTGGAAGGATATTACCTGATGTAGGCCTTTCGCACGGTAACCGGTGTCGCTCCAGGGCAACCTTCCAAATGAAGTTTGCATAGTACCTTCAAATCACGACATTTAGCAGAAAACTGAAAATTTATGTATTTCTAAGATTGCTCACCTTTCTCCATAACTGATTTGTTGTCACTCTTTTGCACCCTCCATAGTCTTGAACCACTCGATAAAAGCGATACAAATCTATGTCTTTCCCACCCAATATTGGTGCTCGATTAATTGGAGTACCTACAAATAATTGGATGCTTTCATAGTCTGGAACTTCTATGAAGAATATTAGTAACAATAGAATTCCGTACCTCGCTCCTCCTGGAACTTGTACAACTGTGCAACAAACAGATCACGCTCTTCCCCATACTCCTCCTCATCACTGCTCTCAGAACTGCATGAACTTTCCGCTCTTGAAAAAAGAATCATTTCAAGAAATAGGAACTCTTGCTCCCGCGAAGCTAATGAAAAGCCTTGGCATTATTATTGTTGTCATTACATTACTACGCCTCCACACAAAGTTGACTTTTCGGTGAACCCGCCCTCTCCGAAGCCTGAAAGATGCTATCGACTTATACTATTAGCCGATCGAACAGCTCAGCACCCCACTAGACCTTTGTGATCAACTTAGTCATCACATCCTTCCTGATTGCCAGAAGGCGGCTCCCGGGGGAGATGATAGAAACGACTGTCGAAAGTTCAAACGCCACGCTCAAAGGGTAACCATAGATCTGAGCGATTTCTCTTCTAAGTTGACCTCGAAGGCCTTGTAGGGCCTTGAGATGCTCCATCGACTAATCTTATAAAGCGACTCTAACTTTCAGGCTCCGATATGTCAACCTTATATGGAGCTGTGTTCTGTATTGATAAAGTGATTTCACAAACTCTTGCTATGCTAAGTTGTTCAAACTTCTGCACAACTTGAATCAGGGGAAAAATTAAGCCAAGTAGAAGTCTCACTTCTTAGGTTCAGGTTTCTTCTTCTTCGAGTCATCGTCCTTCTTGCTTGGTTCATTGGCCTCGTCCTTTTTAGAAGTTTTTGGAGCAAAAGAGCTCTTAGCAGAGTCTTTTCTTCGTGGTGACGTGTCCGCATAGATTTCCTTCGCTGTCCAGCTACTGGGAAGAGCCCCTGAATGGAATCAAAATCAAGAATACATATATGCTCAATTTTCTCAGTATTCGAAGATGAACATATGAAAACATCTGAGGAGAAACTCAATTTTCAAGTGCAGTATAGAGCTAACAAAGCATCAAAAGCTCGAGGAGCGTAGCAGTGAATAGTGGTTTATATTCAAAGCCAGTTCACATTAAAACGTATTGTATAATTCCTCAAGTTAACGATAACGATTGCCTTGGAAACCGAAGCACGAAATGAAGTGTTTTTGGGCCTTGCGCTCCTTTCCTAGCACGAATATTGGGAACTATTTGTCACTCGAAATCTAACAGAAGAGGTCGAATGAATAGAAACGAAACATTCGTACTATTTCCGAATTTCAGTGCACGAATTAAAATTCGAAGATAGGTGAGGTATTGTAATAAGAATTAGACTACATAGAAGCAAATAGGCACAAGAATGAGGAATAAATCTGTTACGCGAGGAACTCAGGGACTGCTAGATGAAGCGACAAGTGGAAGGGATAGGTGTCTAAGAGACGGTCATGATATCAAGTATTTCTCACGTGAGTTTCTCCAGAGCAACAAGTAATACTGCGAATATTCTCGCAGTACTTACTACAACTAAATAGGGACTGAGTTTCGTACAAAATGTGATAAACAATAATAGTTGAGAATCGAATAATTAAAAGAACTTAAAGTAAATGTATAGTGTATGTAAAGTGTATAAAAAATGAAAGTTGAAAATTATTAAGATACGCCAAAAGTTTAAAAAGCACTAACCTTTGCTCTGAAAAGAGTTGGCGCGGTCAACTGCCAACCGTTGCGCATTACTCATAGAATCGAGAACTTTCTTGTTTATTGGTTGGTCTTCAAAAAGCGTCAGGTTTGCTAACGAACCCAGCAAACTGAAATTTTAGAGACATACATACTCAACCAACATTCGTAGAACGCTTCCAGTAAAAACGAACTATTTGCCATTCTGAAAATTCCTCAAGGGAATCTCATTCTTGCCAAAGCCTTTGAACTTGACGTTGGCATCCCTGAAAGCAAACGTTTCTATTAGAGATCCCCGATGCTATCCTTTCATAACAAACCTGTACGCTTTTTGATTAACAACCACTGCTGGAAACCATTTACCACGATGCTGGGAGTCGTCATAAACACAAACGACGACTCCATCTCGAAGCTGCAAAGTAGTTCATAAAAATAGCACAGAGAGGATTGAAAAGATTTCTATGAAGACGAAAACAACCTTCTCACGGATTTCCTCTAAACGATTGGCTTCCGTTTTTTGAGCCTGCGAGGATTTGCGATTAGTATCCTCCTTCTTCTCGTCTTCTTCCTTCTTGTCCTTCTTTTTCTTGTCTTCCTTCTCGGCTTCAACTTCTCCATCACTCGATTCGTCGTCACTTCCTGACATATCCACATCGCCGCTGCCTTCTGTATCCCCCTGAACAATCGATCATCTTTATACTTCACACACAAGAAAACATTCAAAAACATGGCAGAGAAACATAATAGAAAACAAAAGAAAAGGCAGTGTAAAAATGTAACAACGAACCTGATCCATTTCTCCAATGGCTACTGAAGCCGCTGAAGCGGCCGCTCTCTTCTTTCTCTTCTTTCCCCCGTCATCCTCACTGTCGTCATCTTTCCGTCGCTTGGTCCTATAAAAAATGCACCAGATGGACACTGTTTGTGATTCTTATCGGTTATGGTCTTTCGGTAACTTCAAACCAGCTGATACACGGGCAAGTACCCAAAACTGGGTTCTGATCGAATCAACAGTGAGATTGAGATACATGGTACTTTCTTTTGCCAAAAATGCTACTGATTGCTACCTCTTCGTCAATTTATAGCTCAATGCAAAACGTGTAGGCGCCAAAAATTGACAAAGAACATCAAATCGACTGAAGGACAATTGCGGAAGAAAGGATCATCGAAACTTTGAAAACCAACTTCTTCGCTTTCTTGGTTTTTGTTTGCGGTTTAGGAGCAGCACAAAACTGTTCAGGATTGTATAGCGGCATTTGATCCAAATTTGATTCACTATCGAAATGTCTCGCTCCCTTGAGACACATTTGTGTACGGCGTAACACTTTCTCGTCTCCATCGTTGAACACTAAAAATATCTAGGATCGTATATGAGGACACCACTACGAGAAATCAATTGATAAACGAGGACTTACCAACGTTATACGTGCTGCAGTCTTTCACATGCTGAATTATGCCCTTCAGAAGTTGTTTCCCGTGAGATACCTCAACGTTTTGATTCACTTCCAAAGTTCCTCTAACAAGATGCTCCTCGACAACCAATGTTCCGAATGGAGCTTCTTTCAGCAATATCTGGAAATCAAAGAGTAGCAAGAGCGTCTGCCAAAGGAAGTCGAAAATAATCCAAATACGTTCGGAGAGGTGTTTAAACCGGCTTAAGCCACACTTATTTTTTGGAGGAAAATTTGGTACTATTCTACTATTACACCCCCAGAACTATTCTAATGTTACACCCACAAAAACTCAAAATTTTAATTTTCGATGAAACTTCG
>UZAF01017468.1:2668-24891 GCA_900617895.1 Haemonchus placei
CTCACCGTTCCCTCTACCACCTATAGGGTCAAGTGTTGTGGTAAAACCACGCGCTTCTTTTTCTACCTCGGGTTTTCCGTGCTCGATTTATTTTGCCTTTGAGTTCGTTACCGTTAGGGTGGGTTGCAAGGCTTACTTAACCTTACTTGATTAAATGCAGGATTAAGGATGAAGATTCCGGGCGCTTATGACTCCCATCTGATGGATGCGCCCCGCATTCAGAACAGTAGCGTATTGAATGCCTATTCACTGAGTTGGGTGACTAGCCGATGTACAAGTCAGTGCTTTTACCCTTTCAGACGAGTCTGGTAGCGATTAACCGACCCCGAAGGGATGGAAGACTTAGTTGGCCAAGGCGGGAATCGATCCGGGATTCGAGTCCGGGACCATTTCTGCGGGGTGGTGCGCCGATTGCCAATACACAATTCTGCCCATACTTGAAAATATGTATATCACCTTCTTTTTCTAGCTAAGTGCTACCTATTCATCTCAGTTTTAACTTAATTGCTGCCTCAATAGTGGTTTCCAAGAAGTAGAAGCGATATTCTATTGCTCAATTTTCAAAGCTTTTGATTACCTCATGTTTGAGGTGAAATAATATTATATGTATTGATAAAAGCTTGGCTATAAGCCTTCTAATGGTGTGATCTTTTTTTTGAGTTCTAAATTGCTTTAGATTCTGCGGCAGCTGAAGTAGAGAGGCGAGGCTACACGAAAGTGATGGATTCGTATGGGCTGATGGGTGTGCTTCGAATAACCAAAGGTTTATATTCTTCTCATTACTTTCATCAAGTTTACGTTCACAAGTGACTAGTAAGCGATTTAGATGAGCATGTTCTCGTTGCCGTTACTGGAGTTCTGTCCGTTGGCCAGCTCTACGGGGCTGATATTGTCAAAGTAATCTCTTGCGAATTGATCTCGCTAAAAACGATCGGATCCGTCGAGTGTCTGGATCCTCGTGTACTTGATGTAAGTCATTGGAGAAAGCCTCTTTCTGAGTGCTACAACCCCTATCCATGTCGTCAGTTCGAGCTACTTTAATAGGAATAGGCGAAGACGGTAGAGTGCCAAGTCCCGCTACTACCACAGACACAGTACGGCAATCGATTTACAAGTTTATATGTCCTCAAGCAACTGAGTTTCCACCCCTCCGGCCTTGATTTATTGCTACCAGACCGGATAGCTTATAAACACTGGATAGTAGATGGTTGGTTCAAGAGGATTTAACTGGATTTCCTCAGAAAATATTCTATTGGGTTATGAGGTTCTAATGTTAACAGGAAAGCCGTGGCGACTTTACAATTGGTGCCTCTTCCTTCCTGAAGTTTTTGTCAGTGCTTTTCAGTTCTCTTCGCTTTCTATTGTTCTAAGTCTTGTTTAACAACAACACCATTATTTCTTGTTACTTTGAATTCTTCTGCCGTTCGAGATTTTACGTCCTTCAGAGGCCCGTTGAAGTCGATTCTATTCACGTGTCCCCCACACCCGTCACAATTTTTCTACTCCACCACGGAGGGCTTTTCCCGTTCCAAAAACACATTTGCGCTTCTACGACGACTTTATCAAAACTTCCTGAATATCACTGATTTATTAACTTCCATTCTTTCAGCTGCAACGTTTACTATCTTCTGGTATATTTTATTACTCTTCAAATCCTCGGTACGACATAACCTTATGTGCGCAGCGGCGATCTACTAGTACGGGCAGCGATTCACGATTTTTCTGGTAAGCGATTTGGTCGAATCCTTGCAATAATGTCCAGAAATCTCGACTGGGGCAAAGTCGTACCTCAGTTCTGGAATCAAAGAATAGGAAAGCTGAAGTCTTCGAGCGTTGATCGATATTGCCTGAACGATGTGCCCCCGCATTCGACCTCTATTCAGAATCATAGTGGCGTATTGAATGCAATTGTGGCCTACACATTGGTTTTCGGTGGTCAGTCGATGTACAAGTCAGCACTTTTATGCTCTCGGACGAGTCTACTTCAAGCTTCGCGTACGACCAAAGCCCGGAGAGATGAAGACTTGGTTAACCTAGGCGAAAGTCAATCGAGGATAGAACCCGTGACCATGTGTTTGTGATAGTGCGCCACTTCCCACTACACCACCTCCCCCTCCCCTTAGGTCTCGTAAAAAAAAACGATCAGGGCATTAAGAAGGAATCAGCTCCCTAATAAAGAGGACCAGCATCATGACGTATTTACTTTAGCAATTATAGGAACCTATTTTGGTTATGCATCGGAAGGGTGAGGTGGCAAGTGGCCCACGTAACTACACGCGGGGCACGGTCTGGAGGTTTGATCTCGGAACGATACCCGTGGAAACCAAGCGAGTATTTGGAGGGCCACCGCAAGTCATTGCATAGGCCACATAGGCCACATTCGCATTCAAAAGGCCACCACGATTCTGAATTAGAGTTGAATGCAGGGGCGCTCCCACGAAGAGGGATTGTTCAACGTCGGAGGGCTTCATCCTTGATCTGTTAATCTTGATTACAGGAACAGAACCCTGCATTTTCCTTTTCAAAGATTTGGCATAGACAACTGCCAATGGCTGCTGAAATGCATTGTGGGGTAAGTTGGAAAGTTACCTCTTTTATTTTCTTGATATTCTTCCTCCTTTCTGTAATATTAGTGGAATTTCTTGAAAAAGGACTAGTTAGTTCACTAGGCCCAGTTTCGTGGAGCTAAACCTGTG
This sequence comes from Haemonchus placei, assembly GCA_900617895.1. NCBI lineage: Eukaryota > Metazoa > Nematoda > Chromadorea > Rhabditida > Trichostrongylidae > Haemonchus > Haemonchus placei. The sequence goes on from UZAF01017468.1 coordinate 5,365, forward strand.
AAGGTAGATATGGAGTTTTTGAAGGATGTTTTGTAGAAACCCATTATACAATAGACCGTCATTGGGGAGGTTTTGCTTTGAGACCGGAAGTTTAACTGGGTATGACAAAATAAATGACATCCTCATAATCCTTTCTTGTAATGATTTTTTNTTTTTTAAGATCTGTTTTGGTGCGCACAGTTTATGTGGGCCATCGGACTGGTCGAGTTGCCCTGCTGTCCCGACTCAGTTGTGAGCGAGTCGGTACGCGATTCAATGTGCGCGGCGCAAATTCACAAGGATTTGTTGCCAATTTCGTTGAAACCGAGCAGGTACGACGATATTACGAAGGTGCTCTAATCACTTAAGTGTTACTTCAGGTGCTTGTGTTCGACGAAGGCGAGTGCTCTTTGGTGCAAGTTCGGGGCTCTGTGCCACTGTACTGGGAACAGCCAGGTGTGCAAGTCGGGTCCCACAAGGTGAAATTGAGAGCATTCGAAGCTAGCGGTCCAGCCTATCACAGGTTATTTACCAAATTGTTGTAATTATAAATACACAATTTTCCATATTCGTTCCCTAAAAGACAGCAAAAACATCCTTTCGTTTTCCAGGCACATGTCACGATTGGTGTCAATGTATGGTCAAGTCACAGTGGTGAATCTCCTAGGCAGAAAAGAGGGTGAACGAGTTCTCGCTGATGCGTTCCGTGTGGGTGTTTTTCTTTGAAATTCTCGATTCCCCTTTTCCTTTTAACTTTTGCCAAACTCTAAATTAGTAACCAGTACTGATTGACCACGCCCAGTGTCCTGATATTTCCAGATTCAACATAAAAGCTCTAAGCTGGCTGACTCTATCGAATTTGTTGACTTCGACTACCACTATCAAATGAAGATCTCCAAAGATTCTCTAAGTTATCTCATCAAAAAGCTCGCTCCATTAATTACTAGTAGCTCTTTTTATTTGGCATCTGATGGAGGTGTGAAAAGGTGGGTACATTGCGAATACTTAATTTTTGTTGCTTATTCTGCTTTGAAAACCTCATTTCTTTGTTTATAGTCAACAGACAGGCGTTTTACGGGTGAACTGCCTGGATTGCCTTGACCGGACCAATTCCGTTCAGACAGCCGTCGGACTTCTGGTTCGTTATCCTACTATGTGTAATGCACTAAATGTGTCTGTTGGTATGTGTGTGTGTGGGTGTGTCGGTGTGTGTGCTGGTGTGTGTCTTTGACCGAAAATTCATAACTCCTGTCTCTATGGACCTAGAGCGTTCAACTTTGGTAGAAGTACAGGCGACAGGATGGGAACACCTCTGGTGGGTGGCGGGACCGAATTTCGCCCGCAGAACGTGGCAAGCGCAAAAATTGTTAATTTGCACCTGAGACGCGTCAATTGTGTTCGAGTGTGCGTGTTTGGCCGAAAATCGAAAACACCTGTTCTTTTGGAAGCAGATCATCCAAGTGTGAATAGAGTACAGGCGGTGGAATAATTTTATAGCGAGCAGGGGGAAAAATATCCACACGGCCCATAATTTTTTTCCCAAAAACGTTGCTAATCTGGGTTTTCTTCTTCATTTTTATCGCTTTTTGTCGCTTTCAAGACACATACTGACCTACTCGGGTGGAGGTGGTGTAGGGGCAAGTGGCGACCTATACCCACAGACGCACGCATGATAGGGGATCAAATCCTGGATCGGTATATGCCAAAACCAACCGAGCTTCCCACCCCTCTGGTGTCTCTCAATTGGCACAATACGCGTCTGGGAGGGTAAAAACTCTAAAATAAGTGTAAAGGCCACATGCTCATTCAAAACGCCACTGGTTATGGATGATCGTGAATGGAAGTTGAATCCGGGGATGTACCTCAAGAACGAAATTGATTAACACCAAAAAATCTCGACATCTATTGAGCTCCCCACAAACAAAAGTCGTGCCGTTAGGTTTTTTTCAATTGCTCGTAGTTGGCGGACAAATTTCCGTTATGATCCGAGGAAGAGGGTGTTATGCTGTCGTGGTCCAAAAACAACCATAGTAATATTGTCGATGTATTCAGGTAGTGCGAGATCAGGTGGCTGCTTTGGAGTTAGAAAAAGGCAAGGTGAACATCAGTCAGCGTATCGAAGAGATTCTACGTGATCTTTGGCAAAAGAATGGAGATCTATGCAGCAATATCTACGCAGGAACTGGTGCCCTGGACGGAAAAAGCAAGGTGACCATCTCTCTTCCTTTATTTTGATCTTCAAGTCCTTCTTTGAAATGTGTGTGGCAAAACGTGATCGACGAAATTACAGCTGAAAGACGCGTCTCGCTCGATAGCTCGTACGATACAAAACAACTTGATGGACAGTTCTAAGCAAGAGTCGTTCGACATTTTCCTATCTGGTGCATTTTTTGAATCGCCAGCATTCGACAAGGCCGTCAACCTACTTCCTTATTCAATCCTTCAAGGTGCTTACAAGTTACCCCATCGAGTCGTTCTCTTCTACTGTTCCCGCTCATTCGGTGGCGAATAGGTAGGCGCAGGTGGCATTCGGTCAACAAACACCGGGCTCTTTTGGAAGCTTGTCGGCCAGCCTAGCCCTGAACACCCCTGAACAAGGTTATGTAATTATAAAGTAGATCCTAATTGGAAGCCATTGCAATTCTTATTGGAAAATAAGTGCGTGGCTTATACCCTCACAGTGAATGGGAGAAAAATGATCAGAGGAAAACGCTCTGAGGAGCAGCAACTTCTCTGGCGTATAGGAAGAGGTATGCTCTGGAAAACGGTGCACATGCTCTCAATTTGTCGATGATTTCCCTTGAATCTCAACCAGCTCCTCTCGAACCTTGGGAGGGTAGGATAGTGTTTGGCGCACTGAAGAAAGAATCAATAGGATCCTGGTGGCCAGTTCGGTGGTTATTATAAAATTCTTCCGCTTATGTGAAAAAGTATGTTTAGAATAGTTTTCACGAGGGAGAACGGTAGGAGAAAACGATCAAGGCTTCATCGAAGTTTTTCACATCCCTTTTAATTATGCTATTTTCAGACGACTACTACTTTTACGGTACGTTCAAGTTATTTGTTCTCGCCTTTTTTTATTTTTCTTTCTCGGGCTTTGAATTTTTCTTTTTTCCTTCCTTCTTAATTGAAAACCTTGATAATTTAAAAGTAAGAACAGGCAATCGTGTAGATTGCAGAATGCGATGAAGCTGTAGAACAGGTGGTTAGTCGTGCTTCGGAAATGACGTCGCCCTATCCCATCAAAATTTTCATAGGTGAGTTAAGCGTGTTGCAAAGTCCTCTATCGTTCCTGTACGAATTGCCGATTTGTCAGGTACATGGAATGTGAACGGTGGTAAGAACATGCATAACATAGCGTTCCGTAACCAGTCAAACATGGCCGATTGGATTTTTCCCAATGGGACGCTTGGTGAGTGAATTAAAGTTTTCTTTGTTTTCGAACTTTCTGTCGTCGCTTCATCTATTCTACATTGGGCATTATGCAGAGGTGGTATAGTGGCAAGTGGCGCACTGATCGAGCGCGTGGTCATTGGTTCAAGTCCCAGAACGCCTAGGCCAAACAAGGCTTGCATCCTTGCGGGGTTGGTTAACGGTTACCAGACACGCCTGTTAGGGTAATAGCATTACCTAATCCATCGGCTGGCCACCACAACTAATTGTTTAGACCGTATAGGCATTCAATGGTTATTGCGATTCTGAACTGAGTTCGAGAGCACACCTCAACAGTGAGGATGATTACCAGCAAATTTTTAAGCAGTTGCCTGACTTTCATTAGAACGTTCAAATGCAGCTCGAAAGCTCAAGGAAGAGTATTGAATGATTTTTGCAGGTTTAGCAGTGGAAGGGGCGCAGAGAAATTTTTCGTTTTTGGTTGAGAAGATGAATAGACCAGCTTTAGTGCAGTCAGTGTCCCTGATGGGAATGGGCCAGGTATGGCGCGGAAATGGCTACAGTGTAAGAGAGTGAATGGTTCAGTCTCCATCTGTTCGTCTATCTTGGCCTGCGTGACTTTCAACGAAACATTAGAAGTTTTGTCGACTGTATAGTGGCATTTGTATTTTGCAGTGGCAGTTGATAATGTGGATGAAGCTCCGGAAATTATTGCCATAGGACTCGAGGAACTGGTTGATCTCAACGCATCCAATTTAGTGAAAGCAAGGTGAGTATTCTCTTATACGCTACACCTATCTATCTACATCTACAGTAGCGCTCAAAAATATTCGGCCAAGCGCTTTTGCGGCCGTAACTTGTTCCTCATTGGAGCAAATCGCATGAAATTTTGATATTTTTAACTGAAGCATATCTCACACTATTTAACACTATTCGACTGCGAAGCAGCAATATTCACATAACTAAGGGAAAGGCGTTTGTAGACTATGCTGGAAGCAAGTTTGTGACGTTTGCAGTTTTCCCCACATGTGCGTTTTTCTCTTCTGCTGTGTTCGACATTAGCACTCGTACACTTCGGACATGGCAAAAAGGAAAGGAATCTTAGAAGCACCAATGTTCCTGCTTTCAGTTGGTTTTGATCCCAAGCTCTTTGGGATATTTGGAATATGATCGGAATGCAGGTTAATAGTGGTAAACATTAACACTTCACCCGTGCTACACATATTGGAATTTCGCATGATTAGATCCAGTAGGAGAGAAGTTATGACTGAAAGTACGACTGAAGAAGCATTCGGCCGAATACTTTTGAGCGCTACTGTAGGCACCCTCTCCCCTGCTCTACGAAGGCCAGCTACGAGATAACTAGCTAGGGAACGTTTTTTCATGTTTTTTGAAAGAACTTTCACTTTACTTTTATTTTTTTTTTGTTGTTACCGTTTGTCTACCGTTCTATCGTAAACTCAATCGTGTCGCTATCTGGTAGGTGACTCGATTCACTATTGAAAATGTGTTTTTTTAACCTTGTTTGAATTGTTTATTTATTCCAAAAAATATTACAACATTACCAATTAAGGAGGAAAAGCAAACAAACTGCATAAAAAAGGGAACAGAAGGTGAAACTTCTAAAGTGAATCAGTAATGAGTCTCATTGCTCTCGAAAAACAAACCGAACCGACCATCAAAATCTTCTTCTCCTCTTCTCTCTGAACACCTGCTGGTCCTTTCACCATCCATCCTTTGGGTTGTTGATATGTGAAGACCAAGCATAAGCCAATTCCATTCAGCACAACAAACCAACGATTGTGGGCCGATGGAATCCGACGGGTTCTACACGAGCATGGCTCATACACTCTTTTAGTCGTTGAACAACTGGTAATCACAAGCAAAACACTTGTAATAATTCATTTAGGATTTTCCCAACATTGCTTTTCTAGGTCGGTGTTTGCCTTTTTGTTTTTGTACGGCCACGACTTGTGCCGTTCATCAAAGATTTTGCTGTTTCTTCAGTCAAAACGGGTATGGGTGGAACAACGGGAAATAAGGTTTGTTCATGTTTTGTAAATTCGCCCATTATCTTCTTTTTCCACTTTTATGATCTTGGACCGCTCTCTTTCATACTGATACATTCAAAAAAAAAAAACTAAGGGAAAAGAATCTTTCAAAGAAAGGCCCATCCTCAAACAACCATGGCTGTTCTGATTGGTAGCGTGACGTAGGAATCCTCTCGTACCCAGAGGCTACACTTACAGTACAATTTACAGGATTGGCAGAATACTAGATGAAGGACAGCCATGCAGGCGATCAGGGTTCCGGAGAGGGTTCAGCACAATCGATCACATCCACACCGTTACAAGACTCACTGAAGTATCGCGGGAGATCAAAATGCCTTTATGTCATCGATGTTATCGATCTGTTTATCGATTCGAATGAGGTCCTGATACCGTGCAGAAGCAGTAATTAAAGCCCTGGGCAACCAGTGTATTCCTTCAATATATAAGGATGGTTCGTGAGCTCTACAACAGCTCTACACGGCCAGGATGTCGCTATTCTATAATGAAGTCATCATCTACGTGAAGAGAGGGGCTCGACAAAGCGATACCATCTCGCCCAAACTTTTCAGTGCCGCTCTCGAGAAGGTCATGCTTCATATGGAATGGGAAAGCATGGGAATGATGGTCGACAGCCGCTACTTACATCATCTCCGCTTTGCAGATGACGTCGTTTTCCAAACCTCGTCTTTTGAACAGGCGGAGCTGACCGAATTTGACTGGGGAAAGACCGATTCAAGACTGAACTTAACGAAAACGAAGTTCATGACACTTTGCTCTGGCGCACTGGTGGGTGGTCACTGGTGCTCTGTTTACGCTAACCGCAACGTATACTTCCGAATGCTCTACTGCGTGTTCAACGAGTGGAAGTCAACTTGAAGAACGGCTTATTCCTGGGCTGACCAGAAGGAAACGCATGGCGTGGAAAGCATACAACACATTGCGTACCGAGTGCATCACATGGTGATGCACGAACTTCACCCTCAAATTTCTGCTTTCTCTATGAAGCAATGCTAGTCAAAATTTGCAAATATACGTTTTCGAACATGCTGAACAACATATCTGCTTGGGACTCCAACAGCTGAGGAAATATGGAGCGTCCATACACCGTAATATTAATCATGAATCTAACGCTGTCTGTCATGAAAAACTTGTAAAAACTCATTGCATTGCTGAATGCATAGACATCGCCGTTTTGGATTCCACTATTCTCGGCAAAGGGTTCTACACTTGGTTGAACTATAGTCGAGGACCAACCGGCGTCAGACTTCCCTTCACTATCTTCGTCATCGCTTGATTCAACGGTATCAGCGAGCAAACCATCATGAGCACATCTTCATTGCCTGTTTCTTCATCGCTATCAATAAGAAGTTGCACGAATGAGTTCTCCAAAGCTTCCTTTTGGAATACTACCAGAATCGATAACAGAACTTCATTCGACTTGAAGTTGCTCTCCTGGAATGAGACGAGGGGGCTATCGCAGGATTTAGCACTAAGTAGATTTTATGTGATTTAGATTTAGCACGCACAGTTGACCAACAAAATATCTCTTAAGCCACAGAGTGTTAAACAGATATGTTGTTCTTCATATGCGAAAACCTTATAGAAAAAAGCCGGATCCCAATAGTAGAGTATTCACAATGTTAGAAAAAAACCGTTCCTTGTGGCCAAGTGCATCACATGCACGCTGCGAGCCGAACCAAAAATCGCTTGGCCACGCGCATGGGAAAATCGCCGAAGNATGAAGGGGACGACAAGCGACTTAGGTGATGGGATTTCCTACATTTTTTGATGCTTTCTAATATGATGAAGACCCTGTTCCCAGAAAAGCCAGAAACTCAGGTGATGAGCTTCATGAGCTTTGTGTTCTGACCTCGAGAGAAGGATGACCACATTCTTTTGTCTTCTACATCGAAGATTCTTATCTCTATGCTCATCACTATAAAAAATAACCCTGTAAGGAGGAGAAAGTGGGTGGGTCAGAATTGTGGGCTCGAGCCGATCTTAAGATCCAACTTGGAGAATTTTGAAGTGACTAGCCTACTTTACTCAGAAATGTAGTATCTACTTTTTCTGCATGTTTTTTCTATATACATACCTAACGCAATTTCCATCTTGGAACCAATATCATCTGCTTTGTAGGGTTCCGTGGCTTTTCGAATGGTTGTGCATTCTACGAGTATTTGTTTCGTATGTTCGCATTTCGCTGCTGGTCAAAACGAGGTTAGTGTTTATTTCAGTGAGCACTCTTACAGGACACTATGCTGGCAGCATTTTCCGTATGACCCTGTAGCAAAGCGGTGCTAAGAAATTCCATTCATTAATTGAGTTGGTTTTCCTTTCATGTGTAGCTCGTCTACCACATCGAATGATTACGGAATTCGGAATGCCTTAGGGTTATATTCTTGAGCCAGTCTCAAAGGAATAGTTCATGATAGAAATGGTTTGTGAGATCCCTCTCTATATAAACCTATGACCTTCGAGGATAGCAATCAGGGACGCTGTCTTATCGGAAAGTGGCCAAGATAGGGTGTAATAAGGGCCTCAAAACCCACTTAGCAGACGCATCCACCCAAAAGCGGGCGAGTTCTCACGGCGTTGTAGATGATGTAGAGGTTGCAACATTTGCAGCGGGACGCACACATTGCACGCACAGCTTACTGTATGGAGCTGCACGCAATGGCAAACACATTAGACAGCTCGTCCATATACCCACTCCATGCCACATTTGTCGTCACACTATCGCCCAACCCCGTATTTTTCTACTTTTTTGAACCTTCTCTTTCTCTATATGTGGCGAGTTTTGCGCTAATTTACGCCATTTTTGCACCACTCCGACCTACCACTTCCAATTTTCGTCTCAAAATGGATCCACCAAATTCTCGTGATCCGTGCCTTTAACAGTTTCCAAGAACAGAGACAGGCAGACCCTTCCTAAGAAGTCTGAAGCTTTCAATTGAAGTTACGGACCTAGTTACATTGGTACCCTTTCGATTCAGGTGAGGGATCGTAACGAGGACTACACTTCGGCGTTCCGAAGAATTAAGTTCCCTCATGGAAGAGAAATCGATTCGCACGATGTCGTGTTTTGGTTTGGTGACTTCAACTACAGGTATCTTCATGCAATACAATTTTTGATTCCCAAGGAAAATCAGTTGAGACATTATCTCCAAACTATTCATTCCGCGTCCATGGTTAGCTAGTTCCTCTACTGGAATTCGCCCATGTCTAAATAAGATGATTACAAGACAGTGTTTAGTGCTCGATAGGCTTTATCAATGAGTAAAAGACGTCGTTAGCTAGATTTCTAGCGACCTTCACAAGCAGATTTGTTTGAGTGACATACATACGTTTTCTTACATTAGGGAGTACCCTCATTCCAGGCAGTAGCTATTATTGGCCTAAAATCGCCAACTTTCTAAATTGGAGACATTTTGCCTTTGGCGTTTTTCCGGTGGTAGTTGTCCTTTTTACAGGATAAACTTAAGCGGAGATGATGTGAAAAAGGCTGTTCATTCTGATGACTTGCAGAGATTATGGGCGTTCGATCAGTTGCAGCAACAGAAATCCCAAGGCTTGGTAAGTCTCATCAAGTGGTTTTGATCGAAATTGAGCCACAATTTTGTTTTTAGTCAATTTGTTTTGAAAGGTTTGAAAACTTGTGGAAACTCCAATTTCTTACGGAAAAAGTAAGAAAAAATTTACGCTATGTGAAGCTCGGCTGGGGTTCGGCCTGACCTAAGCCGTTAGTTGGTCTCTAGACTTTTCAAACGCTCTATTATCTCCCTCAGAGAGCACGCCTTTTCTCGAAGAACGACAAAATGCCTCGTGGTCCAGTCCCTTCGACTGTTGGCCGAGTGGAAACGATTTGGAACCACCCATTTCTGGAGGCAATCGTTGTGGTGACTGGAAACAGTAAGCAGCAGTAACGTTGACAGTTTGCTGTATTAAAGGCACAGTTCACGATAATTTTGAGGCAGCCGTTTTTATTCGAAAAGCGGAAGTACTTATAGATCGGGAATAGTTCATCGGTAGTGAAGGAAGCGAGAAAATTCGCCGATTTCGAGAAAAGTATGGCCCCTCAAAAGTAGGGAATCTTGAGGTTGGACGAGATTACCTTGACGGACGAGATTTCGGTTGATGCAATTGGGCGAAGAACTGAGTACATCAAGTCACAACTATACAGAGATACCTTCCACTGTCTTTATGGCTCATGACAAGCTATTCAGTTTCCCTAAATTGGCTTCCTTTCGATCAGAGCAGCCTCTACAGTGCCGGGCCAATCTTTGAGCCTGTAACTCCCTAACTAAGCCATTTTATGACCTAATAGTGCCAGAGATGGCATGCGCGGGAGCCTCAAATTCATCCTGTAGGGGAATCTCAGAAACGATTTTTATTGTGTGCTTTTCCTTTAATCCTGTTCCAAAATTGCCTGAATGAGGTTTAAAACATAAAAAGGACTGGCATGCGTTCGAAAAGATTCTTCCTTTGCTTTTAGTATTCGAGTAATCTATATGTATGAATTTCAGGTATTCCACAACTTCAACGAAGGCCCACTGTCATTTCCTCCAACTTACAAATATGATACATTTTCTGATGATTATGACACTAGCGAGAAATGTCGTGCACCAGCATGGACCGATCGGATACTGTGGAGGGAACGGCAGGAGCCTAAGAACACGAAATTGATACGGTAAGAAATACGCAACCGAGTTAGCTAAGAACAGAGCTGAAGTTCAACTCAGGTACTTCCGCTCGGAACTGAAGACGTCCGATCATCGACCAGTTGGAGCTCTTTTCTCCGTGAATGTTTTCCGTGTCGACCAAGTCAAATGTGTACAACTTGTTGAAGATATCGTGGCGTGAGTTCTGTTCCGCTTTGCTCCATCTCTTATCAATTGCATGAGCCTTGGAGGTATTGTACTGAAGCTTCGTCATGTCCTTATCTTCTCGATACAGAAAACTTCGTCAAACTCATTGTAGTAGATTAATTAGTAGAGATTATTCTGTGATTTCGATCAAGCACCACAGATGTTATCAGGTTCTGTTGATATTTACATAGCTACTTCAAGAAGTCTGAAAAACCTCAACGGCACTTTTTAAGATGCCTTGGTCCACCAGACAGCACAATCATCTGCTCGATAGAAGGTACCCAGCGATTCCCCATGGCGGTTTTCCCGCAGATTGTCGCAAAACTCAAGGAAATCCCGGCACACATCTGCCTCAGCAAGTATGTTTCATTCATGGTCGACGATTGATCATTTATATGTACTGGGCTCATGATGAGGAGACGGTAGTGTGGGTAGTATCGCTGCCCACAATGGGGGAGGGGTTATCATATCTCTTCTTATTGAGTGATTTTGTACAGTGTAAGACAAGAACATTGGCCATCCAGAAAAAAACACGAAAGTTGATTAAGAAGCAAAATAAATAAATGAATAAAAGCCAAGCGCCATCAATTTATGCACACCGAAAACGCGGAACATTAACAACTAAGTTCAACTTTAAGGGTCAAGCAGTATTACGAACAAGTCAGATTTTGAAGTCCCGTGAACGTGCGATACGGTAACCACCAAATGCCCCACCTCTCACCCCGAAAGCCTCACTAGAAGTACCTTTTTGTTGTGTGAAGGATGTTTGGAGGCGCTTGAGTGGGTTTTCGGGTTACTGTATAACACATTCACGGGGCTTCAAAATCCGTCTTGCACGTTATGAAGGGTACTGATTTTGTTTTCCAAGACAGTTCAGATGTGTATCTGTATCTTCCGAACTTTTCTATTTTTTGACATCAGAGCAAATATCTTGATATCAAATGCGAAATTCTAACCTTCAAAAATGAGCCGCTTTTCGTTTTGATAGGTTCAGATCTCTCAAGTGGGACTACTCGAGAATTTATTTGACTCCTGTTGGAAGGAATCTGCTAAAAAGAATTTGAGAAATTTCAGTAGAAAAGTGTTGATGAATAATNTTCAGATGTGTATCTGTATCTTCCGAACTTTTCTATTTTTTGACATCAGAGCAAATATCTTGATATCAAATGCGAATTACTAACCTACAAAAATGAGCCGCTTTTGTTTTGATAGGTTCAGATCTCTCAAGTGGGACTACTCGCGAATTATTTGACTGCTGTTGGAAGGAATCTGCTAAAAAGAATTTGAGAAATTTCAGTAGAAAAGTGTTGATGAATAATAACTTAGTTTCTACTTTATTGCTTTCAGGTTTGAAGACGACGATTTACACATTGTTCTTGAGAATGGGGAAGCAGCTATTGCAGCACTAAGCATGGATGGTATTCGTATCGGTAGGTGTTTCAGAAATCAGCTCCATCGAAAAATTTTTTTTCCAAAAACTCTTACCATTTCAGATGGCCACAAATTATCAGTGCGATTACGATCGCCCGAGTGGACTGACAGCTTGCAACCTAAACTAACCAAATTTGCATCCTCACTAAGTTCAACCGACACAATTTCTCTTCAGGAGTGCGACTTAACCTTAACAAATGGAGCCGAGCTTGAATTGGATGGTTCGTTTCGATCAGAGCTACATATTTCTAGATTTTCAACTGGAAATATAATTTTTTCCGACCTTTTAATGCCCGATAGAGTGCTTTACTCTTGGCTGATTCATCAGTCATTCATAAACCCATCATCCCCCTCATAACTTGCCTTATTGGTACATCGTATAGGTAAAACTCTCACTTTCAGATAACGAAGATGACCTCTTATCAGAGAGATCGAGTGCTGATAGCAGTTCAGCTGACGTTCAAGATTTCGCTTCAAGGTGAACAGTTTTGTCGATTTGAGAGTCTTGAGAAAGAACAGACTTGAATTGAGAGTATAAACTCATCATATTCGTTCAGATGTACGGTACAACCGCTCCAGTCTGCTTGCCCCACAAACGCTCCAGTGAGGCAAGCACCACTCCCTCCTGCACCGCCAAGTCGCCCTCCGATTCCGGTCGTTCCTCCAAGGCCTAAGGGCTACAATACTTGAGATATGTAGCTACTAGACTGTATAGCGTAGGTGATTGATAAGTACAATGTCATGGTCGTACGCGGGATACCAAGCCGGGCGATCGATGTCGATTTTGGGGAAACAAATGAACTCGATTGTGGACTTTGCATTTTTTAAATCAGAATATAGAAAGCTTTTATCAGGGTTGCTTGTACATCACTTCTATGACATTCCAATTTCACATAGTATTTATTGAATAAATTATTATTTATTACTAAACTGTAGGCAATTGCACGAAGAATTTCCTTTATGATGGTAGAGCGATGTTGAGTGATGTGGTGACAAGTGGCGCATTATCACTTTGTTTGTGGTGTGGGAATTGTATCTCGGACCACTAAAGGGGCAGGCCAATAAACCTCCCATCTCAGAGACCGGTTAATTGGTGGCGGATTCGTGTGGGAGGTTAAAAACACCGACTTTTACCTGCCAACGCAAGTAAATGTATAAGCCACATATGCACTCATTAGGTCACAACGATTCTGTATGGAAGTCAAATGCGGGAACCCATCCTTCATACGGGATTGGTAAACGCCAAAAAGGAAGCCGCGCTATGGGTTGTCTTGTTGATAAGAGTGAACCATAAGGGATTCGAATATGTAGTTACCTTTTGCCCACACTGCGCCATTGTGGGAGATATTAATTACTGAGATGCCGAATGTACTGATCCCCCCCTCTGCAGCAACGGAATCTTATAAATCTTTTCCAGAACTACTTAGTTCCCACAGTTTTTTTAAGTATCTAAATTGTTACTCAAAATACTATAAGCTACAATATCCTCGATCGTGGACTCATAGGATATGTTGATTGGCTTGCGTCACTAGGCCAGCTATGTACATCCAGCTACCCAAATGTACGAGGTGTTTAAACGCTGCATGTTACGAAATAGCCACTCTGAAATAAGATGATTGGAGGGATTGTGAATATGCCTCATCGCATGGAATTGCAAAGTGATCCGTCCCACTAATCGTAAGAGCTGGCGGTGAAAATGTAGTTGCGAGGAGGAGAGCTGTTCAGTGTTATACCAGGGAAATGCTATCTTAAAGCTAGGCAATAGGAGGGAAGGAGCAGCGGGTGAACGAGTTCGCAGCTTTTCACACAGGGTGATCATTTCAACCACCCCAGTGCTCCTACCCTCCTGGGCTTAGTTCGAGAAACACTACATTCGCTCAACCTCCAAATTTACTCTTGCTTTAACCTCGGCATAGTTGTTGATGATTACGCTTGTGCCGTGCGAGGTTGTCAGGTGGAACAATTTCTTAGTTAAACGGCCTAACATTAACACGACACGGCCAACAACGGCGCTATCGTCTTCTTAAGAGGCCTAAAGCATTCGAGAATTGGTGGGCATGAAATTGAGGAGCACAACGAAAACAACTTTGAAGTAAAGTGCACTGTGAAGTGATATTATTGAAGTAAAGTGCACTGTGAAGTGATATTAGAGTAGTAAACGGAAATTTCAGTGAGAAAGGCATTACAGGCGTTCTGGATTTTTCGAAGAAATCCTAAAGTGAATGGTAGAGATAAGTGCCCGTCCATAACCAACGATCTTTTGCCATATATACCGCACTGCGACTTGTGACTTAGTAGCATTATGACGTGATCTTCTTTACCACAGGGGAGACAGCACGAGAAGTCTCTTTCGCTTCTAACAGTCGCCCTTGGCGATAGCGAATTTTATATCCGCGTGGGTTTGGATTTGCCGTCACATTCGCCAAAGAGGGTGATGCACTTTTTCGACACTGTGCCAATCACCTCGAGTTACGTTTAGGCCCCCAAGAAGACGATGGCGTCAAAAATTAGGCCGTTGAATTAATAAATGTTCCACCTGACGAACTTGCACAGCACAAGGATATTTTCAATCATATATGTACATTCGCTCAGATGAAACCTGCATAAAAGAGCTCATGTAGCCGTTCCCATTCTGCTCTTCGTCACTGATACAATGGTGCTTCTGTTCTCCCTGCATCTTTCTCTCCTTCAGTTGAAGGACGTGTGAGCTATGATGCGGAGGCATCTGATTACTCTTGCTTCACGCATACCTAACCGATTGATAATAACGTTGTGTTGCTCGGATACTAGTTATCAATGAGCACACCGAGACTGTCGAACGTCAGTATCGGATTAAATAACTCTCATGCAGGGTGGTTGCGAAAAGCGAAGTTTCTCAACGACCGATATTGTTCCTCAATAACTACCAAAACAGAAACAAAGTTTGGTTAAAAGTTTGTAAAGTTTCAGCATTCTTCAAGCTTTTGAGAAGCGAGATTCCCAAAAGCCTTGGGGAATTTCCTCCGACGATCGTCAGACAGTTGGTTCCCAACAGCTCCAACTTATGAAGCCGCGCAAGTATCGTGACCTCATTACAGATGGTAGCACTCGTTCAACTCTATGTCTTGAGTGATTCGAACCTCATGTATAATTTCCAATGTGTCCGGAGAATGTGCACATCGTAACATATGCATTCAAGCATTGACACTCAGAACAAACTTTCGAGGAAACCTTTATTTGTGAGCTCAATGGGTTAGAAGAATGGATGGTTCCTCGGCTATGCTTGCAGGGGTCTTCGGGAATTGAGATCAGAGAGACTGAGATCAGATCAGACCTGAAATTAACTTCTTTCATTGACACGACTTGCTGCCATAACCACTTTTACCTTTGACGATCAACAACTGACAGAATACTTACGGTGAGTATGAGTTTCACTTCACTCTTCTCCTCCTGGATTTTGAGGCGCCCCTTCTACTCCTTCTGGAGCTGCGTCTCGAAGCACGGCTGCGGCTTCTTCTTGCTTTGGGGCTTTGGCCTGCTCTGCTCCTTGAGCGACGACCCCTACGGCTGCGACGTTGTCCCTTTCTAGACGCGCTCCTTGAGCGTCGGCTTCTCACTGATCGCCTCGATCTCTTTCGATAACTCGAAGCTCTTCCTGAAAATGCAAGACTCACGACTCAACAGCACTTTGTTGAATTATTATCATATGAGCAGTTCTTACGTGAGCGCCCTCTTCTTCGGCTAGCACTTCGTCGGCTGCGTCGCGCTGGAGACACTGATCCAGACTTGCTTCTTCCTCGGCGGCTACGGCTTCGACTAGACCTTCTGCTTCTGCGAGATCCCCCGTGGCACGGCATGTTAGTAGATCGACTAGACCTACTCGTTCGGCCTCTTTTATATACTCCCAAAAGATACCACATGTGTACATGAAAACCATGATAATACTACCTCGCCTATCCAGCGGTTGCAACGTGTCTTCGAAATGTGATACCAATCTTACGCCCTAACAAGCCCACATGATCTCTAAGGAGGTGAGGAGCAGAAGCAAACAAGCTCCACTCTTACGTATTAAGAGGTACATTACATGTAATGAATCCATGTGCTTCCTTTGCGTAGAGCACACCCATTACCAGGTCATTTCACTCCTCCCGTCAAGACGCATTGCTACAGCAAATATTCTGCGTTCCAGTTCCTATCAACAACCGCCTTTTCTCATCACCTTCCTTATCTTGCGACATGGGTACCTTAATGTGCGAACTACGTTGTGAGACGATTGGGAGTGTAGCAAGTAGGAGCACACTAGCGATAGCGTGTAATCACACTGAGTCTTCTCGAGGGCGTTTTTTCAGCCATGCTACGTTTCCGTGAAAGACAGTGGTTCAATGTTGCCTACACGGTTCAAGCAATTCTATATATCTCGATGATAAACGCCAGAGTCGTCCAAATCGCCACGAATTTCGCAGTTTACCGGGTGCACTCGAAACGGGCGATTGTACTCATACCAGAGTGAAAAAGTGATAAACCGATGGTACAGAGGCCGTTCAGTAAGCTATGTTGGTCGCGTAATGGGTGCTCGGCAAATGGGCCCGGACGGCGCAACCGGAGCGTAGCTCTACCCAATGGCTGCTTTCATAGTCCACGACCGGTCGCGCGACTGGTCGCGGATCCATCTCGCGAGCGACCGGTGACCAGTCGCGCGACTGGTCGCTCCACCGGTCGCTCGATCGGTCGAGGAGGCCGCGCTGGGGGGCGCGCGCTTCACGCGTGACCCCATTACAGCTCTTCGCGCACGCAGCACCGTTTCAGTACATTTCTGTTGAGATGGACCAAATAAATTTGCAGTAGTCCACGGCTTCGCCATGAATTAGAGCAATTCTCTTTACTATGGCAATGAAGCCCCTTCGAGAATAGGAAGGAATTCACATCACAGGTCAACAATTTACTTGTTAAACGTCCAGAATTAGAAAAAATCCAAATTTTTTGATTCTAGAGAACGCAATCCTTCTGTAAACGTGCATAGTTGGTCATTTCTTTACTTATTCTACTTATAAATTCTTATTCCTTCCATTATGATGGTAGGCATGATATTTTAAAGCTTTTTGCCCGATGACCTCATCATATTGACGCGTGAATCGCACCACACCCGGCCGCGCTAGCCATGGGTGCCGCCGAGGACGGTCCCGAGCAGATCGCGCGATCAGTCGAGCGACCAATCGTGAGGTCAGTCGAGCGGTCCCTCGCGAGATAGGTCCGAGCTGGTCGCTCGCCAAATCGTGGACTATGGAAGCAGCCAATCTCAGCACTTTCTTCGTGTAGCTTCATGTATGTGGCACCTTTACAGTCTTTGCGTTACATCCACCCTTGAACAATCTTCAACAATGAGCCATTGTATTTCTAAACTTCATTATCCATCCGCCATCATTCCTTCAGCTGATTATTGATAACTGGTAAGAATGCATAGCTTACTTAGTACCAACGTAGATATATGAAGTGTACATGGCCAGCACACGGTACAAGGGCTGCTCGTTCCGAGCTAGCTTCACACACACTTGGGCTCAGACTACGGCCACACAAAAGAGAAATTCAGAAAGTCTTGAACCTTTGAACTTGATTGAAGACACTCGTAGTAAAAGATTTTGAGCCACGCTGGACCTCCTCCTAGGTCCTTCCTGTGGCCGTCTTAAATGCGGCGACGTTTATGCCTATGGTTAGTAGTCTCGATCTGTTGCTGTTAATCCTAAAAATAATGACCCATTGAAGGCTAAACTGGTGGGCAACCAAAGCCTTGCATGGTATTCATGAATGTTGTCCAGTCATTGTATCACCATTATCAAGTGTTTTTATCAATGAATCTTCCTTTTTTCACGGACATATCATTAAATGAGAATCTAAGATTATTAGCGGTTGGATATGTTTTGCCAAGAATCGTAAAGAAGAAGAACAGGATCCATTTCGCGATCTAATAGCATGGAACGTACCAATTTCTATCTCCTTATATTTCAAAACCCTTGATCGGTCCCCATCACTGCACCTGCCCCTCTAGTCGAGTGAAAAAATGCGCTAGGATGTGATTGGTTAATGGATCCCGTTCTCTAAGGCCTCATGTATTGCCAGTGATCCCATCCTGCCTTCTCTACTCCAATCAGTTTTGAACTCTCCAAGCCCACGGGATCAAGAGTTATTGATTTCTGCTCAAAAATTTATTTCGCGGAAACCTTGCTCCCTGTGGGCAGAGTCTGGTCGTGCACCCACAATAAGTGTTCCCATCCTTCCCCTATACTCCTACCAAGTTTGAACGCTCTAGGTCCACGGGGACGGGAGTTATGAATTTTCGCTTAAACATATATTTCATAAGAGTTCCCATACGGCCGCCTGTGCTCCTACAAAGTTTGGGTGCCCTGGATAGAAACTGACCCTGTTAGCCCAAGCCTCATCCCCTGTGGGCGGAGTCCGGTCCTGTCAACTACCAAAGGATTTCCCGTCATGCCGCCAGTACCTCCACTAAAGTTGTACGCTCTAGGTGCCCGTTAAATGTAGCTACGAGATCCTGCTCAAACCCCGCCCACTGGGGGCGGAGTCCTGGCTCGCCATCCACCACAAGTGTTTCCATCATGTCGCCTCTAGTCCGACTAAATTTGAACGTTCCAGATCCACGGGAACAGTAGTTACGAATTTACGGTTGAACAGTTATTTCGCGCAAAACGCGCCTCCTGTGAGCAGAGTCTGGTCATGCAATCCACAGTAAGTGTTCCCATCCTGCCTTTATACTCCTACCAAGTTTGAACGTTCTAGGTCCACAGGAGTTTGGACGTGGGACAGGAGTTATGGATTTTGGACACACAGACATTCATACACAGGCACACAACACACACACACTACCACACAGCGCACAGTCACCTGTACACTAGGAGAACCCCGTGTTTCACTTCGATTACGTAGGCGGAAGTCGAAGCAGTAGGATTGCCCGTTTGACACATGATGGATGTTATTCGTACAGCTCTCCTCGTTTGATACTCCCCGTCTCTTTCGTTCATGGATTTTGAATTGTATATCAGCCAATCTCACTACTCTTGTTCCGCGCACTCGTAGTGGTGAGATACTACTTTGTGTAGATAATAAGCTATGCCGAGCATATTCATAGAGTTGAAGTCAGCTTCGACTCGAAGGGATCAACAGCCGCACACTATTCAGAGATTGCTTATCAGAACAGAGGGCTCATCACGCGGTAATTCATTATGAAAGAAGAGCAGTTTCGGTCTCTTTCCAAGACCTGGTGTATGCTGGCAGATTCACCTAACGATCTAAACCGGCCTACCCCGAATGCTGAGCTTTTAACGAGCGTGAGCTTTTCTTTTCACAACCATTCCTATACACACCCATTGAACGTCACCGAAGACAGTGCATCTTAGCAATACACGTGATTAGATCGAGCTTTACTATTCTCTCTCTCTGTATTCGCTGTGGTGCACAGGAGAAGTTTTCGAGGAAACCTTTATTTGTGAGCTCATTGGGTTAGAATAATGGATGGTTCCTCGCCTATGCTTGCAGGGATCTTCAGAAATTGAGATCAGACCTGAAATCATATTCTTTCGTTGACGCGACTTGCTGCCACAACCACTTTTACACTTGACTACTCAACAACTGAGAGAATACTTACGGAGAATGAGGGTTTTACTTCACCCTCCTCCTCCTGGACCTTGAGGCGCGCCTTCTACTCCTCCTGGAGCTGCGTCTCGATGCACGACGACTGCGGCTTCTCCTTCTTTTGGGGCTTACGCCTGTTCTGCTCCTTGAACGACCCCTACGGCTGCGTCGTCGTCCCTTTC
>UZAF01017468.1:26291-40945 GCA_900617895.1 Haemonchus placei
CATTCTCCGTAAGTATTCTCTCAGTTGTTGAGTAGTCAAGTGTAAAAGTGGTTGTGGCAGCAAGTCGAGTCAACGAAAGGAGATGATTTCAGATCTGATCTCAATTTCTGAAGATCCCTGCAAGCACAGCCGAGGAACCATCCATTCTGCTAACCCATTGAGCTCACAAATAAAGGTTTCCTCGAGAATTTGTTCTGAGTGTCAATGCTTGAATGCATATGTTACTTATGTGTCCTACCGCCGGACACATTGGAAATCTTACATGAGCTTCGAACCACTTAGAACATAGTGTCGAACGAGCACCATAGCAAATATAGGGAGTATATTAAAGCTTGATCTGTTCACGTGTATTGCTTAGATGCGCTGTTACGGCGGTTGAAGGGGTGAGTATAGAAATGTATAGAATTAAACCACTCATGCTCATTAAGAGCTCAGCATTCGTAGGCCTATTCAGATGGTGGGTAGATCATGGTAGGTTGGTTTAGATCGTTAGGTGAATCTACTAGCATACATCAGCTCTCGACAAGGGACTGGACTGCATTCCCTACAAAGAGGCCTACAGTGTGGTGAAGCACTCCTTTTTGATAAACAACCTCTGAATAGTGCACGGTTGTTGGTTCGGCTGTATCGAAGCCGACTTCAACTGTGTGAAGATGCTCAGCATAGTTCATGTTCATCATTGAGCAGTATATCACCACTACGAGTGCATGAAACAACAGTAGTAGACGGCAAAAGGAACGATTTTCTGTAATTGGTTCGTCGCACGCGACTGTCGCAGACCATTCCTTCGCCATTACTACAGTTCTAGCGTTCTTAATACAGCTCAATCGATATGCGATCCTTATTTTAGGCATGATTCTACTGTTAGCTCCTTTATTCCTGTACCAGTTGGGCTACACACGCTAATGCGCGCACCACATGCCCACTACCACTTACCAACGGCTTGTTAGAGGGCCAATATGAACAGTATCGCTTCACTTCCCATTTGAACTGTTTCCTCACCACGCTCACTTGACATTCGCACTCTTCGTTGTGCCTACGTGAGGAAGGGCGCACAAACGGGCATACAAACAGACACAAAAAACTACCGCTCTATATATAGAGACAGTCGGACGTCGTGATAAACGGCAACAGCACACCCCTTTGCTGGAAACACTGAATAATGCTTTTCGGAAAATAAAGCTCGATAGAGGAACAATAGGGCATGCAAACGATATTCAAAATGTGCCGATGCCTATGCCTTTGATTAGGATCTGTCTGCCTCGATCTGTCGCTGTTGTGAATGGTTCTCACAAATGTTGTCGAGCCATAATAATACCATTATCAAATGTCTTTATGAATGCAGCTCCTTTCCTCTAATCATCATTGAATAAGAATCCAAGATTGTTAGCGGTCGGATAAGTTTTGCCATGAATGATATCAAAGCAGAGGGAACCCGTGACCCTTCATTGAATCGCAAACTTCGCTGGGTAGCGGTCGTAAGCAAGAAATGTACCAAATTTCATACTCTGTCCCTATCAGTGCACTTACCCGTCTTGTCGAATGAAACATATCAAAGAATCAAAGCTAAATCGTAAACAACAAAGACGCTGGGACTCAACTGGTGATTGGATCTTGTTCTCTATGGCCTCCTCTATCGTCAGTGTTCCCATCCTGTCCCCTCTACTCCTGTGATTTTGCTCTGAAACACTTTGTTCGCACAAACCCCGCCCCCTATGGACGGAGTCTCGTCCTGCCACCCACCATATGTGTTCCCATCCTGCCGAGTGTGCTCCTACCAAATTTGAACGTCCTAGGTCCACGAAGACAGGAGTTATGAATTTCCGCTGAAACATTTTGTTCGCAGAAACCCAGAAGGGCGGACAGACAGACGCGAGCGCTTTATATAAAGTAAGGATACGTGTAATGTGCTTAAGTGAATCTTTGTATTTGTGTGTGTATGTGGGTGTTGAGCGTATGTGTGTTACTGGAGCGTGTAAGTGTAGGTGTGCAGGTGTGTGTGGGTATGGATGCGTATATGGATGTAAGTCCATATGTCATACCATCATACTATTATTCTGGGAGACGGGAAGTAGGAACGGTTTTCTGTAATCGATTCTCCGCACGCGGCTGCCGCGGAGGCATGTCTACAGTAAGTCCATCAGTAAATTCTACTGATAGGCTGACTTTAAGCAGATGGCATTTAACTGGGTGACACTGAAGAAATGCCTAGTCTGGGGAACGTCCATTGCTCGCGTCCGTCGATAGTAGGTCACTCCGCCCACTTCGCGCGCGGCGCACCCCACTGAGGCCTCGATATGACATTACAGTACCACCAAGTGTCAGTGGAGAGAACGATTTGCATTTGATCGTGTTCTCTTCTCTTTGAGCTGACTGACATGGACATCGTATGCCCCACTGACAACTGCGACATCCGTCAAGTATCGCGGGCTGATCTGCCGCATGCGACGGCTGCGGCGTAACCTAGTTTCGACGGACGCGCGCAACGAAGCGCACCCGCCTAGTCTGTCTTACTGTTCGAGTTTTTACCCGCTGTTTTCCAAATTGATCTAATATATCGGTCATCAAGTGATTTAAATATTTATTGAACACCACGAAATATTAAGAGCAACCCTTAAATATGAAATAATGCCAAGCTTAAATCTAGGCTTTACTCGTCCAGGCGGTTTTTTGTGGAATAGAATCGACGCTTCGTTGATTGTATACGTAATAAGCGGCACCGATAGTTAGCAGAAGTCCCATATAATTAAATATACCGGGTGAAACATCGTAGAATAAGTAGACCGACAAAAAGTAGGCGATGAAAACCTGCAAAGTAACCCGGATGAGGGGGATTCTGTAAGAATTACTTGGATCAAACCTGAAAAGCAGCTCGAATATTTGAAATGATTTGTGTATTGAGTGCGCCATTGTGTTCTATGCAGACGAATGTGGAGAACTGAAGCAGAATTCCAGCCACCAGCAAGATGGCGAACACGCTGGCGAACAGCGGATGTGCGGATGTCATCATGTACATAAATGCGTCACGGATTTCGTCCTGTAATCTCTGAATTTAATCCAAATTTCATTTTCTTGGAAAAAATCTTGTGTTTAAATCTTTCCAAGAAGAGTGGGAAACGGAAGGTAGTCTGGGAAAGGCAGCTAAGTCATCAGAAGGTCATTGTCGAGACAGCTGCTCCTGAGCGGTGAAACGCTTTTATGAATGCTACTGCAGTAGAGGTGGTGGCGTCATAGCAAAAGGATGGCACTACCTTACGCGTGGTGCTTAGGTGAGTCCTGGCTCGACACCTGCTCGAACCATCCCATCGGGGTCTTGAAGTCAATTGGTACTAGACTTGTTTGGGTCGTGCATGTGCATCGGCCCACATTTTTGGGGTGTGGTGCAGTAGGAACGAAATTGTCGCGTCGCGGTGAGAGAGACGCAGCACGCGAAGGAATGGAGCAGGATGCAGCAGCAAGCAAGAAATGGAGGAACAATAGAATTAATAGTAGAATCATGCCAAAGTAATAATCGCATAGCGATTGAGCTGAATGAAGAATGTTATAAATGCTATAACGAGGCAAATGGTCTGCGACAGCCGCGTGCGGCGAATCGATTACACAAAACCGTTCCTACCTTCCTCTCCCACAAGTTTGTATAGGCCAAGTACGCACTTGGATCATAACCACGATTCAGAAATGGATTGTAATGAGGAGGCTCAGATCAAAGTCGGGATTGATCAGCTTCAAATGACTTCAAAAGAAGACTGCAGTGAAGACGATTGCTCATATAATATCCCAGGCTTATTGTGCAGTTGTTCGTTTGTTTGTTTACGAAGGCTAGTTGACAAAAATTTGAAGGTTATTGCTTGTACATATTATATTGGATTTCAAAGCCTCTGTCATGGCGAAATGAGCCGAAGACTATGGCAAGTGCTGACCGACACAGACAAACTGAATTTCAGTCTTGAAACTCCGGTAGAACGATTAATCAACCGGTATTCAAAGAATCAGTCATGAGATAGACGGAGATGTAGCAGATAGTTGCAAAGGGCAAAAGCATACCTGAACTACATCTGCTATAAGGAATACAATTAAGGAATTGAACGCATGCATATACAACAGCTCGAGAGCCTGGAATGAACAGTTGAGAATGTATTGCGTAAGGAGATAGCACAAAAAGATGACGAACCTGGTATGTGTGTGAAAGAGACTCGAACTGTAGATAGGCGGCGCCTTGTAGAATGGCAGCCAGTAATCCATAGAACAGCGAGTACTGATCAAGTGAAAGTTCAAAATTGACTGAAAAAGACGGACAAAGCGATGTGCTCACAGTTTACTTAATCTGAAGTGCGTAGTTTAGTTTAATCGATTTATATAGTGCTCAATTGAGTTTTTGCTTTTGAAATAATTCCTTCCTCCTATTGATGAGTGCATGAAGCAGCCCTAAGCTTCAACTGAAGGTGGCATGAGCGCTAAAAGCACCGAGATACAGTTCACACCAAATTCTATCACAGATTAACCGAGGCTTTTTTTGTGCTCAACCGGCGACTGAGTGGCTGCTTTCATAGTCCACGATTTGGCGAGAGACCAATCGCGCGACTAATCGCGCAACCGATCGCTCGGCAGCGCCCATCGCTAGTGCCGCATCCTCGACGGATCGCGCGACCAGTCGCACCACTGGTCGCGCGGTCGCTCGCTCGCTCACCAAATCAAGGACTATGAAAGCAGCCAGTGGACTCGGCGGCTGAAAGGGGCAAGCTGCTTCCGTGAAGCTACTTCCTATTCATGACTTTGCTTACAAAACAAATTTCGCACAACTTCCGCGTTCTACACCTACATTGTTTGTTTACTGCTAGGTGCCTGTTCAACGGATTTGCGCCTTCACCTATCACACCTTAGTCTGATTTTCCGCTTAGGATATGCAGACGACGGGAATAGTGAGCGCTTCTTCGGAGAAGATGTCCCGGTAACTGCAAAGGCTGTGGAAGGGGGAAGGCTGGGGACTGCCTCAAAAGCCTGAATTGATTGTTGAGCTACAGGCATCGTGAAGCAGCAACGAGAGGAAACTAAAGAGACTGAAGCCTAAAACTTCCCAAGAGTTGGATGTACATAAACCTTTACAGAGTAAGATTT
The DNA here is from genome assembly GCA_900617895.1 of Haemonchus placei. Lineage (NCBI taxonomy): Eukaryota > Metazoa > Nematoda > Chromadorea > Rhabditida > Trichostrongylidae > Haemonchus > Haemonchus placei. The sequence continues at coordinate 31,407 of UZAF01017468.1, forward strand.
GTGGACCCGGGCTTTGCATCCTTCTATCAAATAAAGTTTCGCAACCGAGAGACCATGGGATTTCGCATTCCCACCAGCCACCGACAGCACAATTCAAATTGGCTGATGTAGCTGTGCCTGCGATCGGCAATACCAGCTCCCACAAGAGCCCAAGGTGGGCATCGAACAACTAACGTAAGCGAACGGTTTGAATGGTGTTCCATGGTACTCCGAGACGTTTCAACGAGCTCTCTAAGTGGTGGAGCTAAGCCTGGTAAAGCGGGATTGAATACCCTCATACACAGCGCTTGCGTAAAATTCTCCCCTTCAAAGGTAAAAATGCTACTGGTAGTGGATACAACAAAGTAGTTTTGCCCTTATCGAAAGAAACGTTGAACCAGAATCAAAAAAATTTCAAGATGATCTTAGTAGCCTACAAAAAGATCATTTTGATAAGATTGTGGGCTTGCTAATTTCTTCGCACTCTTTTCAATGCCTTTCGTCAGTTTACTTGAAGAATTTGGATATATTCACTTAACAATCGGGGCCTCTCAAAATGTCGCACTTGAAGAAAACACAGAATTGCGTAAGATTACTTGAAGCTCAAATTTTTCACGACACCTAGGAATACTTCGAGTTCCTTACAAAAACGACCTTCCCTGCCGTGCATTTCTCGAATGGTAGTGAATGCGTCAGTGACGCTTGAATGGTAACTTCGAAAGGTATCTTCAATATCTTTAGTCCTCTCTTTTCGTTTTTTGCCTTGCCTATTGATATTCAAGATGTTCAAACCATCAGCGTCGTCATAAAGAAAAAGACGAAAACATTTATTAAATGCTGGGGATTGGAAGTTTTTCGGATATCTCAGTAACAGGTAGCAAGCTGCTGGTAATGCCCTGATTTCGATAGTTTCAAATGATGAGATTGTCAATCACCGCAATCTTTTGCCATAGCTACTATGGCCCTACCGTATCATACTCTTCAGCATACTCAAAATGCTCTGACCTAGAATAATGTCATAGACGGGTCTGTAAACACCCAGCAAAAATAATCCGTCGCACTACGCAATCTACCGATGTCCAAGGAGTGAAACAAACGCTCATTATTTCAAAAACCACCAAGAAAAACATTCTGAAGGTATACCTGTCAGAAATGACGAAAACGAAACGGCGGCAATGCCAACCAGCTGAACATGATCCAAACGGCTTTGACGGGACACTGCACTTGCTCCGAGAAGGATCACCAGAGGAGTGATTCTGTAACAGTCAACAAGGCATCATAGAAAAAAGTGAATGAATTTGCTACCATGGGCCCACATTACATATTTTGTTATCTGCATGATTTTGTAGTTCTGTAATTACACCAATTTATTCAAACCATTCATTTTAGCTAGGTAGCTCTCCCCTGATTACTCCATCGCAAATTTACATAAACTCCGAAATCCGCCTTTAGTTCTGCTCCCACTTTTGCCTTTCTGGTATACGTTCCGTCATGGGAGCTTCTGACATCATACTTCCATTGCCTGTTTAACATTGTCGTCATATTTCTTATACATCTGCTGTTCACCGTCTTTAAGCAAATCAGGAATTCGTCCCGAACGCATGACGATCTCACCAGGCCCAATATCTAGTAAAGTCCTTTAGTATCAGGAGGAGACAAGAATCTCACAGTTTGCCTCTTTCATCTTCTAAACTGAGAAAAAGCAACCTTTCTGAACACTTCTGTGTGTACATACGTAAAAGAGATCTCCGCGAAATTCCACTATTTGTTTCTTCGGGCAAACTACCTTCGTGTGCTACATGCCACATACTCTACCGTATTTGAAGAAATAAATAAATAATTGCTTAGTTAAATAATTACAGTAAATATGCCTGATGATGCCACCTGATGTCTAGATAGTATCTTGCTCTTATGGGCAAGTCGATCAGGAGAAGAAAGGTGGGTCTAGCTTGTTCACTATGTTGGAAACACCCTCATCTCGACCTTAGTCCGTGGTGGTCCCGTTCTAAAGCGTGCCTCCACCGCAACACACTTCGCCTTTCTGATTGACTGGTGGTCCTTCATCTGCGTGTTTCTTTAATCGTTCTTTCACCCTAAAACTCCCCTCCCCTCTTTCATACTGTTTAGGTTTTTTATGTTCAGTTTTTCGTCGAATATTTTCAGGAAATTAGTTGACTAATTGTAAGTAGTGCCTTAGACAGTGTTACTTTCAAGGCTTGAGCTGGATGATCGAGATTTTACTCGGTTGACGTCTCGACTCTACTTAAGGACTAGGAAAGAGATGCTATTAGTCCTTCAAACATTATTTCAACCTAGCGAGACAAGTTCAATGAGGTTACAAATGACGATTACGACGTTCGGAACTGTAGAATCAACTAATCGCCTCAATAGTAGAACCTCTACACACCACCAACTATATATACCAAACTGTAGGAAACCCCCTTTAAGTAGGGAGCACTATGGGGCAGCTGCGCTTAAGGATTGGAGCTTACAAACAGAAAGAAAAAATGCCGAGAACTTATGCAAATCAAACTTGTACACTGGAATGAGCCAGGCTCTCATCATTCTGTCTAGGCTGCATCTAATTTTAGATTGATTGTAATCTAGAGGAGTAGGAGGTGAAAAAGACAAGCCAGGACACATCTCACGAGTCAAACCGGCAAAGGTAAATAATTTTACACAGTTTATACTCGTACTTATTGGCAGTAAATCCAATTCGCAAACCTCTTCACAGCCTCGAATGCCGGCATCCCTATTCCTTCGAAAGCGACCACGGTGAGCCATTGGGCAATACATAGCAAAATTGAAGGTAAGAAGCAGTGTCGTCCTTTGTCGAATGAATATGGAGACAACTTTATTATTCCAAACACTCTGAAAATTCTGATATGCACTCATACCAACAAACGGTAACAAACGAGTACCATTCACCTAGAATTCTATGAAAGTAGTCCGTTGTATAGCTTCAGAAAGTTTGCGGAGCTAGGTATGGGAAGTGTTGTCAGTCTTTTAATGCTTTTTAGGACAGCAATCTGTTTAATGACCCTTACAGTCCTGTGGACCCTAGCTCGAACGCGATGCAAAGCGGCTATGCAACTACTGCGCCGTCCTACCCGTTCCAAGGCACCAACAAGTCTGTCAGAGACAGAGAACAAAAAAAAAAATAAAGGAAAAAGTTTTCGTTAATCAATCTCGTCTAAAGGATGTGTCCCCGCCCTCGACTTCCATCTAGAATTGAGTGGCATAATGAGTCCGTATGTGACCTATACAATGACTTGCGGTGGCCAGCCGATGTAGAGGTCAGTGCTTTTATCCTCTCAGACGGGTCTGGCACCGATTTACCGACCCTTGAGGGATGGAAGGCTCGGTCGGCCTAGGCGGACATCGATCCGGGACTCGAACCCGCGACCATGCGTGTGTGAAGTGCGCTACATGCCAGTACGTCACCGCTCAGAGACAGGGAACATAAAAATCTTTAGCTAGTAATATTCTGTTACTTGCGGCTTGTAATTTTTTAGATCAGTAATAAGAATGAGCTAAGTAAAGAATTCGATGACGAAAAAAGGTAATTCCAAAATAAGTTTCTGTGATGGTTGATAGGGTTTCGGACCATTTACATACCCAAATTCTCAACTGCTTTCTACAGGAACATTCTGAAAAACAAACACTTCACACACCTGAGCAATTCGATTAAGAATAAAGTGGTAGCCATTTGAAGCATAAGGATGACAACAGGATAGTCAAAGAAGAATCGTGTGACGATAACTTTGCCCACCAAGGAGCAGAATACCGTAGAACCGACATAGAATGCAGCACTAGAAAAGAATAATCCTTTCAAACATAACTGAGAAAAAAAAACAAAAATGTTCAAAATACCTTCGAACTGCCGGCGTCAGCAAGAGGCGCATCGCGGAATAGCCAAATCGGTCTGCAAGATCTGTCCCACTTTAATACAAGATTCAAGACCAGATATGAGGTGAATGGGCAAGTTCGAAACATCGCGATCGTAGAGGAACTCGACCCGAAAACTGCTGTTCCTTTACGAGGTAGCAGCTTTTCGAAAACTTTTTTAAAAAAGAATTCATAGGTATTATTTTTTCTCAGCAGCTACTCCCCTCCCCTATCACACACTGCACTTTACGACTTATGCAGGGCCCATTCACAGTTCTACTGCCAAAAACTAAATTGAACAGGACGCAGTGTTTCGAAAAATATGGGGTGCTACTAGCGTATGTCACCTAGATGTCAAAGGAGAGGCGCAGTCTGGAACAGATCGAAAAACTTACCTTCAGCTTCTGATGCTACATCAAACTTTTTTCAGTAAGTTCTCCATAATTGTTGATGTGATGCAATTCCTTCCCTAGAACTTCATGAGGAGGAGACTTGTTCAGGATATAAAGTAAAGGATAAAGTCTTGGGGCGTTCATCAGTCCTGTAAAGGAGCGCGCTAACGCATTCGACTTCCATTCAGAGTCGTATTGACGTATTGAATGCGTGTGTGGCCTATACAATGACTTGCGTTGGCCCGCCGATGTACAAGTCGGTACTTTTGTCCCAGGCGAGTCCAGTACCAATCAACCAACCCTGGAGAGATGGATGGTTTGGTCGGCCTAGGCAGATATCGATCCAGGATTCGAACCCGGAACCATGCGTGTGTGAAGTCGCCACTTGTCACTACACCACCTCCGCCTTGCCGTCCAGGATATTTAAAGCTAAAATCATAAAAAACGAGAAAACTTTATCGTTCTCTACTGACAACAGAGCATTTTACATTTGTCTTGAGCACTTCGTTTATATGATCCTATTTTTCTGATTCTGCGGAAAAAACTGAGGACGCAGCTTGTACATAGATTTTCTCTATGACAGTCAGCAGCATTGGTGCCTTTTCATTGAAACTGCGTTCCAATTATCCCAAGGTGAATGACAAATCCCTTCACTCTTCCATTCCATCCATTTTTACCTAAATGCAGGCAGAGGAGTCAGTATTCCCTCACCCTGAACAGTGGGAGAAATGCAGAATAATTACAGTTTCGAAAGATTCGGGTTGAACAAAGGAACATCAGAATCAATGTACTCATTGTTAGTTAATTTTAGCGAAATAAAAGGACTCCTATGCAGGTACTCCCACTGAGCACGTTATAATTACATAGTGCTTTGTTCCCTTTTAATTTTACGAGGAATTGCTGAAGGCATGATTTTGATGGAGCTTTCATCATCAAACTTGATGGGCAAAACAGAAAGGGCATAAAATGTTATGTGAACCAATGGAAAATGTGTTCGACCTTTTATGTTCTATGTGCTGACGAATGTGCTGACTTATGGATGTATAACACTTAAAGTGCAGCTATTAATATCCACAAAGCTCAAAATACACAAAAGCTGGCTTATACACTAGTAATTCGAAGTTTTTCCATAGAAGAACGCATCGCTTCGGGTTCCTAGTGTCTTTCAGGAAAACCTTATGGTAGGTGATAATCATATGTGTGATCGCTTTTGCCCAGAACTCTTTGCAGCCCGTGACAAAGCATCTGTTTGATCGGATTGGAAGAATTACAAAAACTTCGATGTAGAAACTCAAAAATTCCGCTTATTGCTTTCAATACCATCTTAGAATCACAAAAACCAATCCAATCAACGAACTTGTTCACAGAGAAGCTAGCTGAACTGCTGCAATACCACTATTTCAGGATAAGACCGCTCGTGAACATACAATCCTGCAACTGAACAGTAGTTGAAGTTAGGACTCTAATTTGACTTTTTTACTTGATTATTCATTCAGCAGAGGTAATGCTCGCATCCACGGGAGATAATAAGTGGCCTTCACAAAAATGTTCATGAGGAAAATCAACTGCTGGTTCGGAATCGCTTTGATGTTTGTTTGAGATGTTTGTTTGATTCCATGAAAAGTTCAGTAGCAGGAGTTTGATGTTAAACAGGTGCTATTGTAAGTGTCGCTATCAGATGGAATTGATGACAGAGACAAACATATACGAGTACTCCTGTAGTCGCCATCGAGATTCACCGTGTTTTCTGGGTTCCCAACAGCGTTCTGCTGTTTGCGCCTTGGATAGCCCCTTTCTCAATTTGATTTTGTTTGCTGAAGAAGAAAGTATCCGTATTGATGCAATTACGTCTGCACGTTCAGTGAGTCCTATAAGTCAGAAACAGAAGCTCGCAATTCCGCCTTGCGCTTGAATTTTGTTTTTTTCAAGGTCTGACAGTACGTTGATATTCAGTGATAAATCATTATTTTTCCTTTTTTACGCAAACGGAATTTCGATAGAAAGGCCTATGGACCTTATGGACCTCGCATCTGCACACTTCTCAGCGAGATTCTTCTTAGGACTTTAATAGAGCTGTAACAAAGGAAATTGAAAAACTCTAGGAAACTGGTGTTGTATCGAATGCTGGTTGGGCTGCTAAGAATTACGAAACTCCTGATCATAGAGCGCTGAAATTAAGGTGCTAAAAAAGTGCTGTGCGAAGTGCTAAAAAATTAAGGTGTGCTTCCCAGGAACTCTCAGAAGTTATTTGTTCATCTAAGAGATAGCATCTCTTTCTGTAAATAGAAAACGATGGAGAGCCAAGGCCAGCATTCGATGTGCCTCTGAAGGTCCCATGTACAGAGTAGGAGAGAGAGTTGACGATGGAGTGTTGGCAGTCCCACCAGTTAGTGGAAATGACTCTCACTCACAGATTATGATTAACCGCGGGAGCAACCGCTGAGTGATTTATCTGTAGTGAGTATAAGTGGCAAAACGAACCAGCCTACAAGTAGTTTTTGTACAACTAGTAGCTACATCGCATTTTTTTGGTTTCTCCTTACATCGATGTAATGAGACTAGCCATGCTAGCATTTTTGAGCTGTCGAATCCAAAATTTTTCCAAGAAAAATTCTCCTGGGATTGCAAGGACATGTCAGATATACTCCTAGAGTGGCTGGAACTGCACATGCAGTGTAGTGGCCTATAATTTCCTAAAACGGAGTTCCATGAATTTGCGAAAAAAGATGGCAAAACTTCCTAAAATCATCAGGAAACTGGGATGCAGTAAAGGTAGGTGAAGCAAAGGCAGCACAGAGAAACAGGACTCAAATGCAGAGAGGCAGAGATTGGTTACTCGTTCTTTCGAATTTTGCTTCATAATCTATTTAAACCTCGCTCCTTTTGAGTTCATTTTGCTATTGCCATAGAAGCGATGGCAGCTCGGCAAATAGAATGCATAAGGCAAGTATGGAGCAAGAGTAAGACAAAAAAGTACTAAGCCAAAATTGAAGATCTAGCTACAAGATGCGATTTTTGTTGAAGTTCAACGTATTAAAACTGTCGGTGTTTTATGACTGGCTCAATTGCGAGGAAACAGCGTACAAAAGGAAGAAACTCGCCGAGCCGTGAATTGCTCACAGATAAGGAAATTTATTCATTGTTTTCACAACACATCAACTGATTCGGACTGTTGCAGAAACGTTGAAAGCAGGAAGGTGGGACGGATAATGGACAGCGCAAGAAGTCCGCTTTCCCCATACTGCTCCGGGTCACACAATATCCACAGCGGATGAGTTAAGCTTACTCGTTAAAGTGACTGTTCCGTTTAGTTAGTGCAAAAGCTAGCATTGGATCAACGAAATCGAAGAGATAAGCAGAGGAAAAAAAGGATCAAAAAGATGGGGACCTTGAGATTCAGCGCAAAGGTAGAGTTCAAATCCTGCTGAATGAAAAAACGGAGGATTGTGCATCAGAGCTCTCGGATCACGAAGTAGAGAGAGAAAAGTTACCACAGAGACAGTTGGGAAAGTAAACGAGCCCAAGTCAGCATAGAGCCTAAATATGAAGTACAGAGAGTTGTATTGCATGATGTAGAGGAAATGATTAGAAGATTAGATGTCTTAGAGTCATGATTTGGTAAAAACTAACTAAACCAACCCTTTGAAAAGCTCGATATCATCAGATTTATAGAAAATGTGTCATTGTATTGGTGTTAAAAAGGTTCTCATCTTTCCGAGGAAGTCTAGCATCGATTTTCAAGCTTCAGAAAAAGCATGCTCTCGTTAGCTTGGCAATTTACTACATGGGAGTCACGCCCTTTTTACAGCTCTCCATGTCAGATTTTGCAGTTGGACGGGAGCTTCGTTGTAGGTCCTTCACGTGAGCCTGCTCATTTGGTTTTTCCACATTACAGGGAGTTTTTTCCAACTTTGCATCCCGTTTCTTCGTCTTTTGCTTTGCATGCATCTTCTGGCCCTTCTCAATTGGTCCGCCGTAATTTTTCACACTTCCAAATTGAGGACCATTACCGTTCCTTTTCTTCTGACAATGAAAAATTGCTTAGGAATATTGTGGAGGAGAGCGACGCGCAGGAGTATAAAGAGGTTCTCCAGGAAGCTTCCCATCATGAAGGATTACTAAGAGGAGATATGTACATAGCATGATAGGTTTGCGAAGAGCTCGATGCAAAGAGACATCAATCTAACGGGGGCTTTCTAGCCTTCTGGGTATCCGATTACCTGGTGGGAGAAGTTACAGTGAAGAGGTTGGAAAGTTAAAGTAACTCAAGTAATTTTGCATACCACTGATTTTTTTCATCTGGAAGATTTCTGAGGGGGAATAAAAATGAATACCTGGAACCTAAAAACCTGAAATTGTACGAATATAAAGTAAGGTCGGTAAAGAGCGAAATTAGAGGTGCCAGTAGGTATCTTAGATGGAGCTATAAAGTCACTCCCTTCATCCAGAATCCAGGTGGGAGTAGGAAATATGTTCGCTTATATTTTTTACTGTTAGTTCCGTTGCTGCTGGGAGTTGTTCCTCAATTTCTCCCTTTTCGACTTTCTCGTTCTCTGTCTTTCTCCATTTAGCAAATATTAAGAGGGAATCGAAAGGGTTCATCAAGTTTCTCTTCTCGTAGGCAAGCCATACAACCAGTTTTTCTGCCTTTCCTCCTGATAATGATCTGTGATGCAGTGATGGAAGCCCAGATTCTTGATGTTCAAAGTCAGAGTAGCGCACCTTCAGGCGAAAAACACCTGCCGATTTCAGATATGCAAATGAATTCGGTGTTTATCCACTAGTTTTTCATCACTTTACTTCCTCATCACTTCATTTTTTCATCAATTCTAACATCCGAATCTTTGGGTTCACCCCGCCTTATCGCCTGAAACATACCAAAGCGTCGAGCCTACACAGGCGGTCAAGGAAACTCTTAAAGGCACGGTTCACGATAAAAAGGTTACTGAGTTCTTCCTTTAGGAATACTCAGCGCCCCCTATGGGTGGTAGAAGGGACCCTCTCACTCCCACAATCTCGGCGCTTAGGGCATAGTGGAAGCCCCGTTGCTGCCGTAGTTCGCTTTCCCGCCCCTTAATCGATGTGGCGTTAGACGAGTGTCGAGACAATACAGATTGCTATTATTCGTTCTAGGACCCACGCTCAATCAGCTAATCGCCGAGTGATGAGGCAACGTTCCTCCCATTCTTTTTTCCTCTGTTTTTATTTTTGCTGTCGCGATCCCTTATTTAATTTCCTACTCCTAGAGGCTGAAAAAGGTGAGCTACTTTTGCTGGTACT
>UZAF01017469.1:0-18798 GCA_900617895.1 Haemonchus placei
TCCCTCAGGTTCAGGGGAATGAGGCCCATTTCTATTACTGTTTTTGGCGTGAAGACACCCAACGTGCAGCTTGCCAGGCTCTGACGTGGGGGCTATTGACTCCGGGGGCTTGCCAGGCTATCCCGAAGTGGACAAGGGGCTTTGTTTTTGGAGGCGGCCCCGAATCGCCTCCCAGATACTTCCCAGTGTGACTTGATCGTCACTCGAATGCAATTGGCCGAGTCGATGGGCAGGATACCAACTGCACCCACAGACTCTCCACACACGTATGCGTGGATCGCCAGCGAGGTACAGAGGGTATATCGACCCAGCACAGCAGAATCAAGGAGTCCATCCCCTGAATCCACCTGCGTCTCTGGGCAAGTACCGGTGACTTTTGGTCGGCGATTAATTCCCCTATCCGCCACCTGGGGACGCCCTACGTAGCCTCGTCACTAACCGGCTGGGGATCCTTCAGTGAGAGAGAACCCTCAGTGAAAGGAGATCCGTAGCCTTTTCTACATACATACATAAAATAAGTTTTACATAAAATCAACTAAATACATGTTCTGAACTTTCACCAGCAATCTTTTGCATCACAGCGGTGGGAAATGAATTACCGTGGTGGAGAAAGTGAGTGGCTTATGGAGTTCGGAACTATTCTACGAATTACCATGCCCTTTAACCCGCGCAAAGAAGATTTTTGTCTTAGATTTTCTACTCTTCTTTAAGTTTGGGATTTCCCTTTTTTCGGGTGCGTACTCTTTTTTTGTAACATTTTTAAACTGCTGTTAGGGACGTTCCAAAAAAGTCAGTAGGATAAAGTGCAGGATAAGCTTGAGACAAGCTGAATCCCTGCCCAATTGTTCATTTTAGGGGCCATGACGCGTTTGAGCAGTCCAGCAATGAATATGGATGAAACACGGCGATTTCTCAGAAGGTCAGATCGCCAAGTTTATAAGCCACAATCTTTCCTGTAAGTATCATTCAAGATCATTTTTTCATATACAAGAGTCACTTATAGAGTAATGCAACTATTAGGTGGCTGTTCATTAGAATAGAATCGAAGCCGGTTGGTATCAAAACTTTGATGGTGAGTGCGGTGACAGCTCACACGGATTTCAGTAGCGACTACACATTTCCTTCGGTGTCGTTGACTGAAATGCAGCCATTGGGAAATAACAAATGAAAGATGAACAGCACTTTGTAGAAGAAATGAATCGGCTGACGAACTAAGTATTCCTTTAACTCATTGAAAATATCTACAACTTATCAAAACATTTCAGTGATCAGTTTGAGTGCAAGAAGGATTTGAAAACTCGGGAAACGATCATGGCTATGACAAACACTTCCCTAGTAAGTTTGTACCATTTTGAAAATGGTTCGGAAGTGAGGTTCAAGGAGAGATGTTGATTTTTTCGCAATGGGTAGTACTAGGTTGCGTAACAATTCTGTGCAGGCCAATTCTGTGAATGGGATCGGGATTGTGGCCCGGAAGTCGTTTCTGAAGGGGGTTGTAGGTTTACTTTTGTGAAATATTCACGTAAAAAGCTATTTAAGTAATGGTTTCCTAATTTCGAGTTTTCAGCAACCCTAATTCCCCTCCTCTCACCTTCACGCTCTTTCGGAAAGGATTCGTGCTGGCAGCTACGTTATTCTTTACACTTTCCTGACTTTGTCTTGAAACGGGAAAAGGAATTTTAATGTGTCGTAGTAAGAGGTGATTCCTTGTTATGAATCATAAGCTTTTATTAGTTTGCCTGAAGTGGCTCATAGGCCTTGGACGAAGACGATCTAAACAAATATTGCTTGCATTGAACATCCGTTTTTATTACCCTCAACTCCGCCTTCGTCGTTTTTCAGTTTTGGTAATACAAACATTAGAATGACTTTTTTCGCCGAAATCGTACCGTTTCAAATCGTTTGTGGAGAGTTTTTGCGGTACTTACGTGATGTGTGGAACGACGTTCTTCGCATCTCAAAGGCTTTTTCAGGAACAAAAAAATCTGATTAAAAGATTTTATTTGAAGAGACTAATTGTAATGCTGAAAAAGAGTGACGTACTGGCTACCCAAGATAGTTTTTTTGCAAGTTTTGACCTTTCCGATTGCTCTCACCTGTCCCTACCAATTGTTAAGATACAGTCTCTTGTTTTGTAACCTCTATGTCAGCTCAAAATGATAGTTTTCTTTCGCACCATTTTTGCCTTTGCCTTCCTTCCTCGTTCCTGGGCTCTCATTCCTTTTTTACATCTACTGCTTGATATATTGTTGAAGTGTCCATTGCTGCCCCTCTAGTCATCCTTTTCATCTACGATCATGCACTGGCTGATACCAAGCAAACAAAGCGTCTTACATATTCAGTTGAGTGGTGGGGACCTGTTCCATTGAGCTGCGCCACGCATCCACTTTGTACATATGTTCGCGAAGGTGTCCAAATGGGTACTGGATCTACACAGCCCTGCACAGTTGCTGCGCTGCCTATGTAGTGAGTATGTAGAGGCCAACTTCAGGGCTTCAAGGGAAGTCGAGACATAATGTATCCGAAGCGACTTGAAAGGCTATGAAGTTGTCAGCTTCCCTATCTCGAACGAAATTCATTGCCCATACTCACGTGAGAAATGATAGAGATCAGAATAGTTGTAGAGTTGACTGTTTGCTCACAAGACGGTGCAAGTCAGTATACCTTACTTCTTCAAAAATCTTTATGGGTCTTTACAGATCTGGGTACTGTTCTTGCCGTGCAGAGACGAATGCTCGTCATTTTGCTAGTGGCGTTTTTGGCTCAAAGTCCTTCGATTACAAGTTTGTCTTCGTGGTTCTTAGACTTTGGTACTCTTGTTATACTATAAATAGTGATGTAGTGTGGTATAGCATAGTATAATATAGTATAGTACAGTGTGAAGTAGTGTAGAGTAGTGTAGCGTAGGAAAGGATAGAATAGCATGTTCTTTATCGTCAAATCTAGCTATCGCTATAGAATTCTTTACTGTCTAGGTGCGAATGAGTTTTACTACGAGGTACAGGGAAGCCTGGATGGCATCACCCGCAGCTCGCACAACAAAGAAAAGGTGCAGGAGAAGCTGAATAGTGATGTGAGATATTCTATGAGTTGAAAAGTCGAATTACCCATATAAGAAATCAATTTTAACGTTCCTTTTCATTAGATCTCTTCGGCGCTATCACGGAATGATGTTGTTATACGAGTGGATGAGTGAGTCATTTTTGTTTATAACAAATTTCTCGTTTCGAGTTTAAACTGTACCTACAACAACCATCCGATTTATAAAATAATTAAATGCTGTCTATATCTCGCGTACTGATAGGGCAATGGGGTCCGTATGGGTGACTGCGAAAATGTGCTCTACCGGTTTGACCGATTGGTTCTAGGAACCCTATTCGCCATACTAACAAACGCATGATTAAGAGAAGGTAATGGTTGATTAAGGCAGCTTGCCAGCTCAATTGCGGTTTGAGTTTTGTAACGAAAATATGAACATATAATAAGTTAGTGAGTCAAAATGAAATTTCAAAGGAAGCAGTGAGTGCGCGGAATACTTGACGCGCTGGTTGCCTGAGAGGTGCCATGTACTGACTATTGTTCAGCTGGGAAGGTGATTCATCCCATTCAGGTTCTGTCCAATCATGCCTTTTCAGCTTCAAGCTCCGTGCAGTGCCGACTAAGTCCTTGATTGAGACTTTTTCACTTTGTAAATTTGATCCTGCACTGCGTATTCCGCGTCAAATGGTAAACCCCAATAGCTATGTATGAGTGGGCCAAATTCAGCCGATGTTGAAGTCTTCCTTTTTTAAGCAAGATGACTGCAGCTTCAAAAAGATCAGCTGATTGCTGTGATAGAAAACATCAAAAAAAGGAAATTCGAATAATTAACAGCTATTCCTCAATTGCTGCCTCGGTCTTTGTAAAGAAATTTTGTTATTTTTCCTCACTGATCTTCCAGGCAATTTTTATGCTCCCAAATTTCCGTCCAATTTAGAAGTGGGTTTGATGAGCCCTCAGAGAGTGCAATATTTCATGGATATGTTACTACATCAATATCGAATCGAAGCGATCTTATCGACGCATTGCAGTCCGTGCCTACAATCGTCATTGTATTTCTTGCTTCTAGAGGTGAGTCATTTTTTGTGAACTCAGATGCGTATTAATTGCATTCTCGTGCCAAGGCTTTCGGGCTCTCAAGAGATAATTTACATTCAAAAACACCGGGTACGGTAATATTGTATGGAAATAAGCGTAGCCTTCTAAGCGTGAGGCAACTCTCAGTCTCTTGACGAGCAAATTTTCTTTGTCATTTAAATCTTCCGTGATGATCGATCTTTTTGTTGAAGCTTTTGAAGAGTTGCTATCTTTTTACTTTTACAAATGCTTTATAAAGCACAAATAATTAGCCATCGTTACAAGAGCTGAATTCAAGAAAAGTGGGGTGAAAAATCAGTAAATGAAAAAGCTCTCAATTAAGAAGCGTTGTCAGTCAGAACGGATGCTATTTCGCGAGCAGCAACAACCTCGAACTTAGCTGTAAATGTAACTGCATGTGTCGGCGACAGCGCTCAACTACCAAACAAAACGTGCCTGTGTTCCCCATATGCGTCAGGATCGTACTGTGAGACTATCAAGTTAGTGCTGATCTTGAAGTTTCTGATGAAACTCCCAATATCGATGAGAAGATTGAATTGGCGATTATTCAGATGCCAAAATTATGGTTTAGCAAGCGGTAGCCGTTGCCTCTGTGCTCCTGGGTACAACTCAAAGTACTGTGAGAATCGTGAGTGTTCTTACATTATATTGACTTACTGTAAATAATTTGCCCAGCTTGTAAGTGATATTTCAAGATCCGTATGGCTTGCTATAACTTATTTGTCACGATATTTATTTCAGGTGCTTTCCGACCAGCTATTGAATATGACATCGATTTGAGTTCCCGTTCTCTGGTGATAGTTTTCTTACTGAGTAATTCGATGAACCAAGTATTTCTGGACTTCCGAGCGAACTTGCCAGAGATGGTGGCAGGTATTAACGGTCCAGATAATGACATCACTAGTTATGTCTTCTGGGGATTCGTTAAAACTGGTATGTTGGTTATTTGGCAACTCAATTTTAAAAAGATTGACGGTGATTTTGTAATTATGGAAAAGTGTTATTCATTAAGATAAGGGAGCGATAACGCGATTCACCGTATATGGTCATCAGCTAGAGGATTTGAACCCGGTATTCGACAATTTGGTCTTCACCAAAACAACATCGTTTCAGCCACTCCTTCAAGAAATCATCTTAGCTCAGCAACAGTAAGTTGAGCACTTGTTAGTTGAAAAAGATTATCCGCGTTCTTAGAGCCTCTAGAGATGTAGCGTTATGAGAGCCTGTCTAATGGAGAGCGCGAAGAAAAAAGACAAATGTGTCTCAAGTGCAGTTGCCAAGTGATTCTCGACCAAAATTAGGTTCTGTCGGTCTCATCAAGACCTTTTCTTTTTTCGGACTCCCCATCAACGGTTTTTTATGGGGTAGCAAAAAGCCTGGATTAGATGAGCTTACCATATCCAGCAGTTTTATTCACCCAAGGCTTCTCGGTGCTTGGTGAAAGTTGCTTCACATAAATTTTTTCCCTCCTCTTTATGTGAGGGAGGTAATGTTCAAAGTTTTTTGCCCTGCCACTGTTGATTAAGTTATGAAGTGCCCACCTGGATACTCATGTAAAGATAGTCAGTTGTTTATATTTGGGGAAATGTGGAGGCACAAAAAAGTTGAAAAATTTCGGGTAACTCTTTCTAGACTGCTCTTTCTACGTCCGTCCAAAGGCCAAAGAAGGCCAGCGATAGGTCAAAAAACCTTTTTATGTTGAAGAAAGATAAGAAAGGAACCTTCTTTAACCATTCCACCAACTTCAACTAACCTCAACCATGCTTTGAACTGATTGTGTGTTATTTCTTAATACCCATTCAAACATGCCTCCATATCGGAAAGGATGATTAGTGCACGATGCATCTTGTAAAGTTTTAATTAGTAAACTATGACGAACATTCACTTGGTTGTATTGATGTTGACTATTTGTTCAGGTTTACCAAGGCTTTTTCAAATGTGCTTGTATTCACCGACGTAGCAGCCAGTGATGCGACTCCGGCCAGCCATCTTTGGTCTTCGAATACCTCTGAGCAGACACTGATCTCAATGGCTGCCGTTTGGCGTAATAAGGTGGACAAACATTTTTGTGATTTTTGAGCCATGATTCTTTATATACAGTTTCCGGGGTGTTAATTTGTCAGTCTGAATCCTTCAAGTTTAAAAACTACTCAGATGATTAGCATTACATAGTGAACCAGTACCAAAGGCAATTTCATGCCGTCCATGAAGACCTGTAAATCCTTGCAGCCGGAAGTCAAATGAAACTCGTGATTTCCTTTTGCGTTAGAGGAGCATTTGGCTGTAAAAGTCAATTCATCAATGCGAACTGGCACTCATTTTGTCTGAGAACGATCAAAATGTATTTTATCTGAGTATTTCTGAATAATTATGCAGTCGTTGCTTTTCTAGGTAATAGACCATGTAAATTCCCACATATGTGTTTCTGTTTCTGCTGGCCATGATGCAGGTTTAATCAATGGATGTTCTAGCTAACATTCATCTTCTTCGAATCCCCGACACAACGTCTCGACACTTCTGGCGATAGATTCGACGTGTTCAGACGACTGGCGGTGGCAACTCATGGCGATCTTCTCGTCATCAACAAAAGTGATGTAGCTACGGTATGATAACGCTTACGTTTGACAGATTGCTTGTTGCTATTTTATTGAGATTTCCCTATAAGTTCAAGGCGCTATCCCCTTTCACAATAGGTGTATTACTACAAACATAGGTGATTAAGAGATATCTCGAAATAACGGTAGAATTTTAGGCTACCAACCTCTCACATTCGTAATCGCAGGCAGAACTTACTGCATTTGCGAGAAAAAAAAATATTCTCTCGACATGAGTGTTAGAGTGAATGTTTTACATAAAAGAAGCGAAGGGGATTTGTGGGTGACCGGAGACAACCTGCGCCTGGTGGTCTAATACAAAAGTTGGAAATAAGTAATATGTTCGTGGTTTCTATATGCAGAAGGGGTGGGAGCGACCTAGCCTAGCTTCCTATATTTTTATCCGTTCATTCTGTCATGTACTGCCCTTCAGGCCTCCTCCAGTTGAGTATGTTCTACTCTCAGTTCGAATTTGTTGTGTAATTGACGCCAGCAACAAACCTTGCGCCAGACAAAAACTTTAGGTGATGATGGAAGTATTATCCAATTATAACAAAATGGAGAATGTTGTTGTCCGTTACAAATTTAACTGCACCGATCTCTATGTTCTGAGCATTCCCGCAGGAGAGGATGTGAAAATACTTCTCACTATCGACAAGAACGAAGGTTTGCTACACACTTCCGTTGAAATTACAAAGGACGATGACAATGACGATCATCGATGAAAGATTGTTTTGTATTCAGGAAACCCCACTACATTTATTCCACCTTATGTAGTTGACTTGAATGGTGAAAACTTGACGGAAACATCGTCAGGGACTTACTATTCGGTATGACTTTGATCTTTTCCTTTTTGTATTACAGAAGGGGCGGAGAGAACGTGGAATGCTCTGAATGAATTTATGGAGTTTTTTTTTTTTTGAATTTCTAAGAGAAGTTTGTCATGGTGTTACTGAGTGGTGTTTGTAGGTACATAATAAACTCGAAGTAAGTCACTTTATGCAAAATTTTACTTTCAGTTCTACACACTTCCTAATACAACAGCTTATATCCGCGTTGTTTCGCAGACACCTGGTCTGATCTGCTCGTTGAGAGCATTTGTCAATTCGGCGAGAACTATGCTTCTCAGCTATACCGATAATCCTCTAATCGACATTGGAGATCCTGTTCGTTACGCTGGTGGGCTATGTGATGGTTTAATCATCTATTTATTTATGTAAGCGCTACAAGATACGGCGCTACCGTATTTTGCAATGATAGTCGCAGATTTTTAGCAGAGAGGAAGTGTTGATTGTCAGAGAAAGAGAAATATATAGTTGCAATTAGGAATACTTCAGGATAAAGTTAAATTGAGGCGCAATGTGCAAAATTGCATTTGAAAAAGTAAGCAGGTGCCACTAAAAAGAACCACAGTAGAGCGCGTGGAAGCGTTGGCCCGGCAGTAGTGAGTGGTTCCCAGAATGGTTACGTGAAAAAGGAAGCAACTTACATCTATAAAACTTCCCAGTAATATCAATGGCATTGTTATGGTCAATAACGTTTTTCATATGTTTTGCGCGTTAGCTGTAGACGCATCAATGATTTGATCAGTTTGTAAGATGAAATTCGCTGGGAGAGAAATAACACATGTAAAAACATAGTTTGGGACTTCTTCTAAAATGTCAATTAACCAGCCATTTTCGATTACCCAAAGTGCATCCAGATAGATCTGTGCGTCTAGGTATTAGCTAAACGAGAGCGTTACCCGTTCTCCAGCATGACCGACGTTGTTCATCTATTACTTTATCCCAACTTTTTCTCATATCTTTGAATACTTTTATTTAATTGAAGTAACAACTGTTTCCAGGAATTCCACAGCTTGCCACAGGACTTCCAATAGGATATCCCGAGCCGGTAACCATCGTGATTCAACCGATTGATTCCACAACAGGGTCTCCGTTTCAAGAAGTGACAATTGGTTCGCGAAGAACATCGGATAGCACGTTTTCGCTGACTTTCGGCAATCTAAATGAATGCACGCCAGGACCATTTGTGTGAGCCTTTTCTTTTTTTATGGATTGTAAAGGGGTCAAGGAAGGGGTCTGGTGTGCTGTGGTGAATTTACGAAAGACATTGAAAAAGTAGTGTGCTGTTCTAGGCAGTTGGTGCGGCTCTTAAACGTCGACAAAGGGACGACCCGTGTGCTTCCTGCTTATTGTGCTTTACCTGGTAAGTCAGCTGTTGCTCTACAATAGGCTATGTCAAATATGGACTACGATGCCGTTGTGACATTTTTTATCCGAATATTTCTGCCTTTCTAAGCAGACAGAGAACCGTATATGTGACCTTTTCATCGAAGTAGAATTGTTTATACCAATCTGGTCTATCAAGAACATCTGCTTGGGCGATTAGGAGCTTCGACAAACCAATTGGCTTTCGCTCAATTTAGAAACTTCAGTAGTTGCTCACTATATCAAACTTCTCTTTTCCTGTGGCTCGTTAGCTCTCCATCATCAAGGCTACACTTTTATTCCAGGATCACCAGATCTGTCAACATACACTCAATCCTTGTCTTCAACAGAAAGTACCGATAGCGATCCTGGTGAGTCACTACGTTTTGTGCTTATTGAGATTGATTCTTTTTTCCTACTAGAGCTTCGCCAATATTAGAGGATAAAATTCGATAGAAAAGAACTCAAGGCTCACAAAAGATAGGAGACAATATTATCTCAAGATTGTTTAGTCATTAGCGAATTCCTTCGTTTGTGCATCTAAACGCCATATTTAAACATCATACTGCTGATTTCCTCTGCGTCATTTGTCGACGGTAATGATATACCTACCGTAACTCATCGGCAAAAGTTCACTTTAGCATCGCGTCAAAATAGCGGTGCTGACAAAGCTTCAAGGGGAGTATATTTAAAAACGTGCATTCCACTATGATTCATTATGTTACTGAGTGAATCCCTTTCCTTATCGTAAACTCTATAGAGTAATTGTACTTCGATGTTTTCAGAGGGTCATTGTCCACAAATGAATGTGAATGCGCTAGCGGATCCACGACAACATGCGTTCAAACAGGTACTGATCCATAGAGACCCGACTTTTTTGTGAAAGAGGTTCATTCGAATCGTTTGTCTACTGTAGTATAAGATACGGTACATATTGTTAGTAAACTATTCAATGCCCTCAATCCTTCGAACATGTGCTACGCATTCAGATTCGGTTGGAATCGTATGAATGAGCGCAAGTCTCAGATAACGCTTTGGCTTTTGGTGTATGCCTGTTGTTTTTAAATTGTCAGTTCCGTCATCATTAGGAGATCTCCCATCAATACTGCGAAAGAATTTGCCTGACTGAAGCCGATGCCCTTTTATAATCAATCTTTTGGGATGCGGGAATGAGGGCCTTTTTGGGATTTCTACCGTCTGCTCACTCGTTCATTGAAGCTACGGATGTAAATTTGATGGCACTTAGATTTTTGATGTATATAGAAATTCTGTGATGGTGATCCACTTTGTCGTGTTGCCTTCTGCTTTCCAAAAACCTGAATCTACAGTTGAACTTTAGGTGATTTTCGCCGTAGAGAGCAGTGCAGCGATGAGCACTGTGGCTTCTAGACTCGTAGAAGTTATCAGATCGATGGTGGAACAGTTAGATTCGGATTTTCATTCCATTTCTGAAAGGCAATACTCATTGATAACGTTTGATGACAAAGGTTTGTTTCACCTCTTTGATTCATTTTAGAATTGAGTTCCTTATGATGCTGTTACCGTTCCAACTGTTCATTAATCGGGTGGTACTGGTACATGTTCTCAGGAAATTCCAAACTGAATCGTCTTTCCACTTTCTGTTATAAATGACGAACTACGTTCTTTTTTTAGCCCATTTTTGTACCGAGGGATAATAATCATGTCTTATAATCATGTCTTAACTCACGTAACTCATGGCAGTTTCGTAGATGACGCCATAAATTGAGCCATCCACGAACTTTTTTCTCAGAGGTGAATACGATTTCGAGCACAAGTCATCCAGATGATTTTACCGATCAACTCGTTGCTACTATGACAAAATTGGGAGAAAATAACAATGAAGTCGAACAAAGTTTATCATTGGATGCCATACATAAGGTGCATGTTTAGCTCTTTTGTCTTTATTTTTTGTCCTAGTTTCATTTTTTTTTTCTTTTTTAAAAATCTTTTCTACGCTTTGGTAGAAGCTATCGTTGAACTATACATTTTCGTTTACTGCTTGATACGTATCTCTTGAGTTTTGTTCACTCGCGTCTGTCTATCTGTCCATCTATCACGGAATTCGTTATTGACTGAAAAAGCATTAGAAAAGGTTGGGTCATGTCGGAATGTTGGGTTGTGCATAGGTCAGGATTATAAGATCAGCCCCTAGGCTACATTTTCCAAGGGGGAGTGCTCGAATCAAAGAGTTCATAACTCTATTTTAAGATTTCATTGCTGTGAAGCACGCATCAGTGAGCGTAACCCAGCTGGACTTCTGTATTACACGTTAGATTGAGATATAGCACTAAACTTAACTGTTTCACTCAAACATTTTATTGTCGTTGTCATTTTATTCCCTCAAACTTTTCTTTATTGAATAACTTAAAATGAAGAGTAAAAATGATAAAGTATTTGTAGGCCTACAAAATTTCCATCCTTTCTCCGACGATTCTGTTCCTATTCACTTCCGCGCCGTCGAAACATTCTGTAGACGATGTCAGACCGATTCCAAGGGAGATGCAGGTGAAGGAAAAGTGGATATTTTTTACATGAGAAGCTATAGTTGCTAGGACACTCGACCGCTCACCAAACTAGCAGCAGGTTTTACAGCCATCTGCAGAAAGTTCGACCCGTCATCTCTCTTGTTCGAATCTTTTAGACTTTGATACCACCTGAGGCAGGGGGAAAGAGTGGCATTAGGAGCTAGTAGCATAGTGATCTTGCAGAAAAGCTTGGGAGACTATCCTGTTGAACGGATGAAAGATGTTTTTGAGATGTCCAGAGATCACTGTGGAAAAAGAGAATAAGTCGAAGTTAGAATAATTTAAAAATACTTCCTTAATTGAACTGTTCTGAACCATTCATGAACCATTGTGGAAAATGCGTCAAAAGTGCTCTTGCGCGGTGTCCTGGTTGGCCACTTCTCTTTAACCTGCTGAAGAGGACTGATGATTCATTTAGGTGAACGTGTTTACGTTAGGAGATGGAATGACACTACCTGTGGATGACGTTGATCTCACTTATCATCAGAGGGAAACTTTAGGTCGTAACATACCTATATCGGAGGAAGGAATGTCGGAAGTAAGTATATGTTCTCCTCATATCCTTTTAGTTTTCTTATTTACTGTAGTGCATACAATTTATCACATCTTGGATAGATTTTTCGAATAAAAATGGCCGCACGTGATCGCTGTACCTTTGCCATCATTTAAGGTATGAAGCAAGCTGTAGCGTCTACTCGACCAATGTCTTAGATTGTGAAATTAACCTTGGGATCATTTGACTTTCTGAATGTTTGCTATATGATTGTATATTAATGTAGATTGATTGTAGTGGTTTATATACGAACTAATGAGTGTTAAAATGACTCGGAAAATCATCATAATAGTAAAAAAAACATTGTCAGTGACTCCTCCCATAAAGTTCTGTGCTTTCAGCTGACATCATTGTTGGTTTCATCAATCGATGCGAATTCCCTGGTTCTAGACGACGCAGCGGAGGTAGTTAAATCTGAGTAGTTTGAAGGCTCGGCTGGAAACAAGTCTTGGATAGGTTATCCATGGCTGGTTTATTCTTACTCATACAGGATTGCTCGGAATCGATCGCGTTCAGTTTCTTCATAGAGGACGTAGCCAGCAGTGTGATCATCAATGTGGTTGGATTTGGTGTTCAAGAGGAGAACATGGTGCTTTTGAGTGATTCTGCTAGTAAGAGTATTTCACAAATCATTTTTCTGAATCAAAAAAAAAACACAGTGACCTACTCGGAAGGCATTCTATTCCACAAACCTCATAGTTCATATCACCCAAGCTTGGAGTTCTGCTCAGTTTTCCTCTTCTGATAAGGTATCCGTAACAAGGTAATTAAGTTGATTTCAAACTTGAAAACTGCACATTTAAAATCTCTTGATCGAAAAAAAAAGAGAATACCCTGTTCTAAGAGATCTGAGCAATCATTCTATTCACCTTCAAGTATTATTGACAAATATTCTGCGGCGGATAAAATACCATGAAAACATGGATTATGAATGTTTTTCTTCTAGAAAATCCCATTGATCTCACAGATCTCATCGTATACGCAGATAACAATACTATAGCGCTGGCAATTGGTGAGTTATTTAAAACCGTTTTTCTCTGTCTATGCGCTTTTTGAATTCAAAACAGTGATTTCTAGATCCCACCATGTTTGCGCTCCTTCCAGTACCGTGGTCGCTATCGGTTAAAACTACTTCAGGCTCCTGTTACATTCAGGTCAGAGATTTCTTCCGTTATTGGCATGGATAGAAATAAAATCTTCGCATTCAATCATCTGTGTTGAATAGCTAGGCATAAGAAGAATTTGTTTTGCAAGGAAACAGCAACTTTTGATATCTGTGTGGAGCACTCTGGATCCAGCGCTAGTGAAGCGTTGACACCAGCCGTTTTCCTGCCCCTCCACTAATTGCATAGGGGTGAGAATGTAGTTGGAGAGGCCACTCGTCATCATATCTTTGTCTGCGTTCACTCAGTGACTAGAGCATTCCTCTTCTGTTTAAACCTTTTACATGGAGACAGCATCTCACTTGCCCTATTGCTCTTCCCTTCCTGAAGTTCAGGCTGAAAAATCCATCCCCCTAGCTCAGAATCGCTTCAAACCTTTGCAGACCTGCCAAACGGGGCTCTTTATCTTTGATGGTTCTAGCTGGCGTTATAGAGATAGAGTCCAATACAGAAGATCTCTTCAATTAATTTTCACCTGCTTAAGACCCAAACATAAACGACCCACCACTATGGAGGTCGATCGGCGGTGTTTCTAGCCAAACTCCTGCGGCAAGTGGCTGTGGTCTCTCGGAGATAACCGTAATTTTCTAGTGAATATTCAAGTGTTCCCCTCCTCAGCGCGCAATTTTGCGCGATCAGATGCTTCGAGCATAGCACGCCATTCAGGCACAAGAAACCACATTCACGGGGTAACCTTTATTGAACGGTGCACAGGGGTCCAAAGACTGATGGTCCGGAAACGATTGTCGGTGTTCAGTTATCATAAGCGGGTGCCCCGGTTTCGTCGGCAATGCAAACGATGGCATTCGGTTTCCCAGTATGTCTTGGCTTATATGTTTATTTTTATTTTTAAGGTTCGTGTTATTTCACCGCTCACCGTAATCCCTGGCTTTTCTTCGAATAATCGAACTGACTTTCCAGCCGAATCTCCGTTCTCGTTGGGAGGTGGTTTTACGCCTTATTCAGTTTTTTCTTTCATAGTTTCCACTCCTTATTGATTTTTCGTTTCCCCTATTGTGATAGTTTTTGTGAGGGATTTCAGGGATCGATCATCACACATTCGCCACGCTCCGTGTTTCACCTGCTGATTACACGATTGACCGAATCTCCTACGGCTCGTCAAGTGTGGAGGAACCGTGGAGTGATGTCTACAATATTTCATGGGCTCAGGTTCAACCACGTGACGCCACAAAATGTGCTTACCAATTCGTCAGCCCAAATTTTGAGGTCGAGATCGATATAGTGGTTTACCATCATTTTAAGTGATAACCACGTCAATATGTTATAGATGGTGTCAGCTCCGCTGGTTCGAATGGAAGTTTCTGGCTATTCATCTTCCAGGTTCTTTTTCCAGCGAACCTTCTTCTTCTCTCAATTACCTAAGACAGGTGTGTATTGAGTGTCTGTTCCGAATCCATTCATTTTCTTCAAAATAAACCAATTTGACTTTCATTGTCATTTGTAACAAACTAAGTTTTCAAAGATATGTTGTTTATCTTGCCGCTATCGCGAGAAGTTGTTGTTTTTCTAATAGAGTACTTTTAGCGACAACCTGTAATGGAGGCGAAGTGAATCAGTTTGGCGAATGTGTATGTCCTACGGGCTACGGTGGGGAGTACTGCGATGAGCCGATTTGCNCGTGACGCCACAAAATGTGCTTACCAATTCGTCAGCCCAAATTTTGAGGTCGAAGTTGATATAGTGGTTTGCCATCATTTTAAGTGATAACCACACCAATATTTTATAGATGGTGTCGGCTCCGCTGGTTCGAATGGAAGTTTCTGGCTATTCACCTTCCAGATTCTTTTTCCAGCGGACTTTCTTCTTCTCTCAATTACCTAAAACAGGTATGTCAAGATTGACTGTTTCGACATTCGATTTCTTTGTAATAATCCACATTTAACTTTCATTACTATTCGTAACGAATTAAGTTTTCAAAGATATGGCGTTTATCTTGCCCACTATCGCATCAGCTGTTGTTTTTTTAATAGGGTACTTTTAGCGACAACATAGGGTACTTTTAGCGACAATCTGTAATGGAGGCGAAGTTAATCAGTTTGGCGAATGTGTATGCCGTACGGGTTACGGTGGGGAGTACTGCGATGAGCCCATTTGCGACAATGGTGGAACAAGATCGATGTCGATTTGTGTGTGCCCAATGGGCTTCTATGGAAAGCTCTGTCAGTCACGTAAGTTGAACTCGAAGCCTTTTTTATCATATGTACATATGTATGGCTAAAGGATAAAACCGTTTGATGATCGATGTAGATTAATTCAAAACAACAGCGGTCGGGCTGATTTACTTGCCTTGACTGCTGGTTAGGCTTGCGATGAGGTGAACCACAGCAAGCATATCTGGAGTGAAATATGTGATACCGATGAGAGAAGCTGTCTTCCCAGGGCATGGAAAATATTAAACATAGCTTCCATTCTTTGTGTTCGTATTTTGTAGTGTGCAGAATGACATTGGAACGGCGCACAGAAACAGGACAGAGAAGCATGCCGAATAAGGAAACATTCTTGCAGAACGCAAAACATTGCAGAATAGCAGGGTAAAGATGTAGACTTGGTGACAGCATAGCTATAAATGGCCGGGCCGCGATCGCGATCGCGGCCATCCATAGTTATCGACAGATCGCGACTCCTTCTATACTCTCATAATAAACACGATGCTAAGGTAGTGTCTATAACAACGAACAACTATGAAATAGGGCATTGAACTGATCTGCGATTTAAAGATGGTGCCATGAGTCGCTCAAGGTCCGAAGATACCGCTTAAGCCTGATCGTTTATCTTTTTTTGCAACTGTGGAGCCTCGCCTGACCTGCTGTGAAAGGTTCCGCTTGAACCTATGCCCAGAAAGTTTAATGAATACGTTCGAAATGGTATCAGAAAAAAATGTGTCTTAAGGTGAACTATTTAGAAGAAACGTGTCACCTAATCTATTTGCATTTTGAGTTATTTAAGTCAGTAAATAACCATTCCTCCTATACGTTGAGTACCAAGAACCTGACCAATTTTAAGGTCCCATCATCCTTTTCAGAAGTCCTTACATAATTTACCTGAACCTAGAATGCTTTTTCACTTAGGCAAAATGATGATTTTATCAGAGTGGTGAAAGCTCAAAGGGTGATGAGCGACCTCACAAATGTGTGGTCTTAAGAGAGAGCCTACTCGCAATTCTGTCTTATTCTTCCGTCTCTGGAGGATAGCTGAGGGAGCGAGCGATGTGGTAGATTCCTTTTCTTGTTTTGCAGTACCCGCGCTCAATATTTCCGAGAATGTTCTAGTTGATCCATTTTTTTCAGGAGCTTCATCGATACCCATCTCGTCTACCCCAACTGCTCCAACCGGGCCCACTGTTACAACGGCGACAGATTACTCGCAGGCCTTGGGCTACTTATCTGTACTTGCTATAATAGCATTCTCAATATTCATGTTGTAGTCAACAAAGGGCTTACATGTCTATTTTGTCGAAAATCAAGTATTGTTGTTATTAAGGTATATACAAATATCACCTCAATTGACAGATTTTTGCGAACGAACTGTTTTTTTGGTTCTGCCCACATAAATGTTTGTAAACAGCAGTATTTTACTGAACACTGTGCTGCTAGCACATATGCTTTTGATTCAGTTTTATTTTGCTATTTGTTGCTTGTGATTTGTGTGGATATCGTGTGCGGTAATGCATTCCTGTGGTATGATAGCACACAATTCCTGCTGCGAAAGCGCTCACCCCGACTATCCCCACACATTCTACCTCCCTCCGAGGCTGGACCCTTTGCGTAGATTCTATCCCTCTTGCTAACAAGGGTTTCTATACACCATTACGCGCCTTGCAAAGTTGCCTTCCCTTCCTTGTGTGCTGTGGAGACGAGGGTGGTCCTCTCTCACCTACGTTTTCACCGAGCAAATTTATTTACTGAGGATTGTATATCTGGTCGCCAAAATCGAATAGGCACGTTCTTTCGAAACAACTGCATATAATATGATGAACAAAAATTTTTTAAGTTCTTTATCAGCACGGTTTTGCATCTTCTTTGAGGAAGTGTTTTATTGTGATGATGATAGAAATGTCGAATATCTATCATGAAATGGGTAACCTTGCCGTCCGTTACAATTTTGCGTGTAGTAATCAATTCAAGAGCATTCCGGGTATGTATTAATCGCAGGACAAGACGAAAGTTCTGCTCGTTTATGGTAAGAGTAGTCTATAAGTTTGTTGCGAGACCTTTTCAGGGGGGAAATAAGTTTTTCTGTTACAGAAAATCTTCCCATTGCTGTTACGAACTTGTATGAATTTAATATGGTAGAATGTGCTATAGTCGATACTGTGATATTTATTTATTTATTTATCTACTTATTTATTACTGCACTCGTGGTGCTCCTGCGCCACAGCTATTGGGCAAGTGTGTTGATAACCTCCAAGATAACGAAGCAAAGTAAAACAAAAAAGAAAAAGGGCAATAACATTTCAAAAACACTGTCAGCTCCCGTAACTCAGCCGAACCAGACATAGGAGAGAGTTATTAAGTGGTTATTGGTTTAGGTAACGTTATACTAATAGCATTAGATAACTCAAAAGTCCTACAAGTCCTACACATCGGTTAGGATATGAATCGATGAAGTGAAGAAAGTTATTGTTTTAATTTTGACTATAAAATACGACCCAACTCTGGGTATTCAACCTCCAGTGGAATAAAACCGTTAACTGAGGATAAGAGGGACGATAGATAAAAAGAATATTAAACTATCCGAACCAACAGTCCCGAAACTTGTTTCTTCACCAGATACGACGCTACAGTGCTTCCCTTCAGGCAACCCCACTTTTCTGATAAGGGCCGAGTTAGTCTTGTCCTCACTAACTTCTCAACACAGGCTTCACCCATGTGGGCGATCGATTATTTTGACGTTAGAATGCACATTACGAGATTAAGCCGTTTGTTTCGAAAAACATCAACAAATGGCTGAAGGAACTGTTGATCCGATTACTTCCAGGCCTGTACTGCCACCCTTTGCAGGCAGCCTCCCTTGTTAGGAAGTCTTGAATCAGCACACCGCAATGGCTGCTTTCATAGTCCGCCGGCCAGGGGCGGCGCTCATCACTTGCTTACAACTGGATCTTGATGGGGGACGTGCGATTCGTGCGATTCTGGGCGCGCGCGGCAAATTGCGCGGCGAAATTCGCCATGATTCAAATAACTCCGGCGCCTATCACTGGGACACAAACTTGAAGTAGAGTACTTTAGTAGGTTCGGACAATCCTACTAACCTAGTTTACTTCAAATTTGGGCCCCAATGATAAACGCTGTAGTCGTCCAAATCGCACCGAATTCCGCCGCGCGCACCCAGAATCGCACGAATCGCAACACACCAGGATCTTGATCGATACCGCAGGCCGAGTAGGGGTGTGTGTCAAGACGTGCGTCCGAGGGTGCGCGCGGCGAAGTTCGTGGCGAATTTGGACGACTCCGGCGCCTATTATTGGGGCACAAATCTGAAGTAAGGTAGATTAGTAAGGTCAGCTGATCCTACTATTGCACTGTACTTCGAAATTGGGCCCAAATAATAGGCGCTAAAGTCGTCAGAACAGCT
>UZAF01017469.1:18815-32237 GCA_900617895.1 Haemonchus placei
CGCCGCGAATTTGCCGCGCGCACCCTCGGACGCACGACTTGACCTTCCCCCGTCGAGTAGTCCCCCGGTCGACGCGCGCGCTCGGGGGTTGGCCGTCGACTATGAAAGCAGGCACGCAATGTGCAAGTCAATGTGATCGTAGGTCAATGCCTCTGTTAGAACAACCTCATAGCGCCAAATTCCCTTCGGTCTGTGGGTCCTGCCGATCGCTATCGTTTCTACAGCTGGTATTGCCTTTTGTATTTTTTGAAAAGCACAAAAGGTGTTTACTACCTGTGAAATCCAACCAACTCGTAATGTTATACATCTTAGAAGCGAAGGTTATGGGCTACAGCAGGAACCTTGAGGAATTTCTGCTCAAAGATGGCGAATGAGCGACATGCATTGCTGGTGGCGGGCAAGGACTACGGCAGTTGAATCAGCACTTTAACGGCTCGATCAAATGAAAAGTGAGTTATTACCTGGCTATTATGATCTCTTTGTTTTTTATTACTACTTTGTTTATTATTGAAAATGTTTACCGGAGGTGAGCCGTGAAAGTAAGCTCGATAGGAAAATGGCAAGCCATAACTACAGGATCCCAGATACCGGATAAGTATGGATCTTAGTATAACATCGGGCTGAGAAACTTTTCGAAAGATTATGACTCCGCTCCAATTCCTTTTCACGTAGCAATAACAAACTAACACTCAGAAACAAAAATTGGTATTAGTAAGCTATTGCGGAAATGAAATCTGAATTCAAACGTTGAATGTCGTCGAGTGAGAAGGGGTTGTCAGCGAAGAGCCGTGTATTTTCATACTTTCCTGTTTCCTGGTGTTTTCCTCCCAACTGGGTGATAGAATTAGAGAAGGTAACGCTTTTCTTTGGTTTGATGTTGGACAGATTTTCATAGGACAGATTGTAAACATTAAAACTATGAAAATTACAAGAAGAGGAGACGATTCATCACGTTACTAGTACAACCGAAAACTCTTAAGCCAGTCAGGATGAGTTCCACCGTAAACTCACCTTTGCTTCATATTGTTGCTAATTGTAATGTCTGAAATAGCCATATTTATGTGTAGTAATAGTAAAATGGAGCGATAATGGGTTAATNGCGCTCGATGGAGTTGTTCAATGTTTATGAATAAATGAAACCTTCACATAGCCATAAACAATGCAACTCAACAGTTTCAAAGAATGATTCATCGGCTTTTATCATTCCATGCTAAGTTGCCTATGCTTTTAGTATGCTTTGATCAAACAACGTTATCAGCGAACACTCCGATCAAATTCGGCTGTGCCTAACGTCATTCTGGCACAAGGGGTGCCATTAACGAGTGAGTCAATGTCGTGGTTTTTTTTTTGTTCGCCATTGATTTCACAATGATCCTTGTTTGAACCCTCAACATCAGCAAATGGTCAGTGGTCATAAAGCTCTCGGTGTAGAAATGATTTTCAATTTTAGACCAGTGGACATCCAAAGAGATATGTTTATTCTCGTGTTGGCTGCAATTTCCTTATGTTCCTCTTCAGAGATGAGTGCGTTTGTGTTTCCTCTAGTAATTCATACCTACTGTTGATTTATTCTTAACGTATGATTACTATTATATATTATATTATATTATATTATTATGGATGTGCTGTGCAGTGTTCCTGACCTAAATTTTAGGTATTTTTCGGGAGAACTGGCAAAGGAAAAGGATTTCTCAGTGTTGAGTAGTACTATTGATGGGAATATTACAGTTGTGTTGTTCAGAATAAAAGATGTTATTTTGAGCTTGCCGCCCGCCGAACCTTGAGAGGAGTATCCTAACTCGCTTAGTTTCAAAAACTACTTCGGTTTTTTAATTTCTAATTGTAACCTGATGGCCACACTACCTATACCTGAGTACGCCGTGTAATTCGCGCACTGTTTTCACGTGCATTCTATTCATTTATCTGCTTTACACACTTTTTTTTAACACGACCTCTTGTTGGTAATACTGGTGCTACTATTATGTGTATCAGCCATCTCTGGTAGGCAAAAATAATCTTTCTACATTGGTGGGCGGTGCCCTACAACCTGAGCTCGACATTCGGTATGAGTGTTATTTGAGTATACTTACGGTGACGCTCCGCAGTTGCAGTTCTTGCCACACTTACCACCCCGTATCCTTGCCCAAGCGTTTTTTCTGAAGCATCATATATTTGACAGGTGGTTGGAGACGTGGTGCAGTGACACGCATAAAGAGATAGCCCCTTGTATGTGCTGTTGACACCCAATTGCTTGCGGCTACCGTCAGTGAGGGCATTTATAGTACCTGCAGAGTTGAGCGTCAGAACCCAGTTTATGCGTCCGTGACGGCTGCTCCAAGTCTATGTCCAACGCAGATATGCGCGTTCAAATGCCCAAATCAGCGTTCTGACGCAGGTAGTATGAATGCGCTAAGTAGAAAATAAGTGCGGCTATCGGTGCGATTATGTGGTGCTTTTTAAAGGCCAAATTCGGCGAAAGTGTTGAATACTTCGCACCCTAAAATTGGGGGTTTCCAATCATTCTTTGCATTCTATAACTAAGTCATTTACGCATAAAAACTTGTGCTCCTATTATTTTCTTACCTTTGATATTTAAGGTGCTGATGCCTACTTCTACGAGGTACAGGGAAGTATCGCAGGTGTCACCGAGGGTCTCCATACTTTCGAAGAGGTCCAAAAAAAAGTAAATTTGGAGGTAATGTTTTGGTTTGTTTCTAAAATTTTATAATGTACACGAAATGTGAGAAAAATAGCGGGAAACTCTAGAATGAAAGTCAAGGTTTATAGGCACAATTCATGAAAAAATGGTTTCTGAGATTCTTCCTCAGGATGAACCTGTGATTTCCAAGGATACCACAGGGGAAACTGTCAGATCGGGAAACGGCTCCGGCTTAGCGTAATAAGGGCATCAAATTCGGCATAGCTGACATACATACCCAAAGGCAATGAAGCAATTTTGTCATAGTCAGGGTTATTTTTCTCCGAACTTTGAAGATTTGAATATGTTATTATTAGATATTTATAGCATCATTATTTCCAGAATGTGTTTACGTAACGAAATTTCTCTGGCTCTCGCATTATTACCATAAGCGAGTAAGGTGTTTTTGGAATGTCTTTTAGATTTGATATGTCCTTGCTTCAGATTTCTTCCTTGACTCGAGGTCGCGACATTACTGTGGAACTAGACGAGTTGAAGTGAGTAATCTGTCTTGCGGGAGTTTTTTCTGATGGAATAGAGTTTTATTGAAAAAGGCAGCCGATTAACCCCTGACAACTCTTGTAGAAGTCCCGATGTCGGTATATGACCTGTTTATGCCAAATTAGCAGTATGGCCAAGTTTAAAACGCGTAATTACGAAGTGGTGGAGGCTTGCTTTTGGGCATTCAAAGTCCCACTCTCTAGTCCTCTTGGTTTCTTCAAGTCTTTCATTTTTCCACTGTGAGCCTAGCTGACAGTAGACTCGTATTGAAAGTCATAGAGCTGGCCGAAGTCAGTGGGCCCTGATAGTGTGATATGGGTTTTAAGGCAATTCTGGTTAGCACGACATTGTAGCGCATGGCGTATCCGTGATATCGTGATGGAAAAGGCGACTATGTATTGTTTTAACAAAGTTAAACCGGCTCACAAAGCAGAATTTATTTAGGAGTAATTTGGGCATTCACTCAGATGGGATGGTGTTCCATGGTTACGTGACGACATCGATATCTGATCGGAATGAGCTAGTCGTTTTACTTCAGTATGTGCCGAAAATCGCCATCGTTTTTCTCGCTCCAAGAGGTGAGCATTGAATATTTCATCTTTGTGGACCTTTATTCTTACGCACACCAGTAGTGGCACCTTCAGTTTGAAACTTCCGCTAAATCCTTTCTTTTCTACTCGATGGTACTTAAACATATGAACCAAGTGATACTTTCATCTCCTAAACGCTCTTATCGGGTCTTTCCGCCTTCAATTCAGTTTTTTTTTGCTGGAAACCTGTCTAAGCATATGAAAATGCGAGTAAGCTTTTTGGCCCTTGTGTGGAGTATTGCTTTGATACTCACCTGTTATACTTCCTACTTGCAGAATCCATTCCAAGTCCCAAGACACGGATTGTACCTCCGATGTGGGAGAGGGCAACAAACTCTCGTTGTGATGATGGCAGCATCCAATTACCGAACAATACATGCCTTTGCCAACCGTATACATGGGGCGCCCAGTGCACACAAGTGATGTGAGTGATTTTCAGATTTCAACTACCTAGTGCTATCATAATTTTTCATAAGTTTTGTTTAACAGTGTGAAAACATTGGTATCAACATTTGATGGCATTTGGGGTCGTTTCTTGAAGGTGGAGGTAGGTTTTAATGCAATGTTTAATCCAAAACTCTCCAAAAGTTTATCTGAATGGAATTTGATCAATGCCTAAAAAATTGTCTTTTCAAAATTTCCATTAATTTAATAACGCGAGCCTACAGTGGGGTTTCCTCTAATTTCATGTAAAAAATACTTGCGGGGTGGGATCATGACGGGGTTAAGTAGTGCCCATTCTTTCTGAACTCGATTTACTGCGAGATCAACAGTGATTCAGATGTCAAAATTTCGGACGAGCAGAGAGTAACGGACGTTGTACCTGCGCACCCGGTTACAATTCCCAGTTTTGTGAAAATCGTTAGTTTCCTTTCGAAACTACGTATATGAGTAATTGAGAATTAATGTGCTGAACGAAGGTTTTCAGGTTCATTTCGTCCGGCTGTAGAGAGCGATATTGACTTGAATACCCGATCTCTGGTGATAATATTCTCTTTGCGCAGTTCCATGTATGACGTATTCAAAACGTTTCAAGCAAACCTGCCAGCCATGGCCGCTGGAATTGCAGGTCCTGAGAACAACATAGGCACCTACCTGTTCTGGGGATTCGTACTGACAGGTTAGCTTGTTCAAGTCATGTTCTCCTCGAAGAGATTAGATGTTCAGATAATATCAGTTATTTAATTCAGATGACAACGTTATGTCATACTACGTTGCTAGTAGCAAGAACTTGACTGATTTGAATGCGATTTTCGATATGCTCGTGTTCTCTCCGGCGTCAAGTCCCCAGCCATTTCTCCAGCAACTGATTTCTGCCCAGCAAACGTGAGCATTTCTTCAGTCAGAACAGTTTTCGCTACATAATATGCCTCTTATAATATTTTATGGCAAATGGCTGCTCTCCTCAAAAAATAAAGAGGAAATTCACGGTAAGCAGCGTTTTGACATCTATCGCCTTTGTGGAACTAACACGCAAACTTTATCCTGACTACAGTTTATAAGAAAATTCAAAAGAAGCGCAAGAGTTCACTAGACAAATGTATTATAAAAAAAGCCGTTCAAGTAGAATTCATAGTCGCTCTCGCGCCAGCTGCCCTGTAGAAGCTCCCGCTGGATCGGTGGACAACCGCACTACGGTTCAGCTGTCATGATCTGTCCCGGAACTAGCGCAGCTCTTGGAAGCTCGCAAGTGTGAGGTCTTTGCAGCTTTGGTCCCCCGCGACGCCTCAAATATTTTGGAGCAGCCTTCACATTCGTTCTAGCTGTTCTCGATAGCAAAACTATCGAATTAATGACCGTGACTCATTAGCTGCGATGACAAACAGTCGCCATTTGGGCTTACTGCGAATGCTGTCTTACAAAGGGTTTTCCTTGACATAACTGCAGCAGCGGGACGAAATTTATCATGCCTAACCTAACCTTAGAAACCTTCAATTTTCATATTCGGTACTCTACAGAGAAACCTACGATTTGACTCGAGTAAGATTGGTGGGTTTGGCTTTTCTGGAACCAAAGTTATCGTGAATAGCCTTTTGAGTTCTTTGACGGCCGGTGTTTTTAGGATAATTTTTTACCTGTCATTACTTCGAGATATTAGTTAACAACTGATGAGATACAATCCTGTTATCACTGGTCTCTATTAGTCACATCTAAATGAACTTCTCCAGGTATATCAACATTGAAGCATTCTCAAATGTGCTTTTCTTTGCTGACGTGGGTGCAGGCGACGCTACCCCACCTAGTGACTTATTCTCTTTGAATACCCTTGAACAACAGCTGATTTCTATTTCGACTATTTGGAGGAGAAAGGTTAGTTGAAAGTGGACTATGGCTCATGTATGCCTTGCTGAAAGTTATCTAGTTGTTTTGATGATTTTTTAACGCCAACTAGTTACTTATTTGTTTATTTGTCGTGGCATTGCACGTGTATCTAGTAAATGGACATGTTTTGAATTAAGTACATATACTGAAGTGGCAAAAGTAATACTGTGGGATCTAACGACAGCATACCCAAAAAAGGGTTTCATCACAAATCGTGAAGGTTATAAAGTATGTGAAATGTGAAAGTTGTCCGAACTTCCAGGGGACAGGATACGAAAGATATCAGACGCAGCGCTAGTGCATTTATCTCAGAGGCGGTCCATCATCAAGCCAATATAGTTCTTTTTTGTTTTCGGAATAAGGTTGTTGTAAAAGGGGTTACGAGCAGTCAAAACGTACAGTATTATCAGGGCGAGGAACGGCGTGAAGATGATGCCTTAAGTAGCACGAACTTTGGTAACTTCCCCAATAATGACGGGCGTGGGGGAGAGGATACCGAACACAGAGCCTTCCCACTCATTTGTTGAAACTTCAAACTGAGGCCTTCGTGAACTCAGAAGTGAAAGTTCCTGCACATTACTTACAAAGCCAATTCGAATTGAATTGTTTTTAGGCTACTATAGTATTAAATATAATTAAATTTTGCTAGGGTAAGCGTTGAAATGAACAAATACTGTACCAGTGATAAGTAATACCAGATGGCCGAAGTAGTCGATGAAAAGCGGAAAGTCAATGGAAAAGCGATCATAGGCGAATAATCAGACTGAAAGAGACCTGGGCGACTACCCGCTCACCAAATACGGGCCCTGACACTGCAATTATGCGATTGCCAGACAGTTTATATTCGCAGTGCTTATCGATAATTTCCACAAGTGGACAACGTAAATCACGGCCATGTTTGAACGAAAAAATGTGGAGCGTACTTCTTAAAACCAGTCGAAAGGCGATGGGGTTTTGCCAACATCCAACGAACAAGGCGCCGTTCCTATCATTGAAACGAAATGAATGCATTGGACATTTTTAATATGCAACCTAAGTCTACGAAGCAGCATAAGGTAGAGATATCGAAGTTAGAATTGGAAGTTTGTATACCTAGTTGATTCAGACTGTCAACGATGACATGCTCCATTCAGATGACATTCATCTTTTCGGAATCGCCATCACAGCAACTCGACACTTCTGGCGATCAGTACGACGTGTTCAGACGACTGGCACTAGCTACTCATGGTGATCTGCTGGTTGTAGATAGAAGTGATGTGGCCAAGGTAAATCAATATTTTCTTTGGTTTAGTCCAATGAGTACAACAACGTCAGGAGAACTATCATTGGAAATTAAGTCGGTGTCCGAATTTTCAGTTTATTCTTTATAAGTTATGTATTATATTTTTTATAAGGTATTGTTTACTCAAGGAATTTTAGATTTTCAAAGCATTTTTGCTACTCATAATGAACAGTCATCTTTCAAATATTGTCATCCTTTCTTTGTCGTCATACTTTAGCGAATGATTTTTTAATTGAGGTAATGACAGAAGTTCTAAGCAATTACCACAAGATGGAAAACGTTGCCGTCCGTTACAATTTTGTGAGCACTAATCAATTGAGCATACCGGAGAAGTATTCATCACTGGACGAGACAAAACTTCTGCTAACAATTGATAAGAATGACGGTCTGTGAGTTCCTTGCGAGATATTTTCAAAGAAGAGTAAATTCTTCGATTACAGAAAATCCTCCCCTCTTCACTAATCCTCATCTATATGACCAGACCGGTACGCTCCTGAAGACCGCTTCAGAAGGGACTTACTATTCGGTATGTGCAATTCCCATTATACTTTGACACCTGTGTACAGTGAGATTCCACGTTAACATTACCATCCGTAAATAACAAGTAACCGCTGATGGAGGAAAAACATAGTATCGCAAAGGGCCATCATAGTTGCGCCCTGCAAGAAACCTAGAGTCTAGAAGGCGATCGCTATGACCCATCCTGACCCATATCCTACGTGAAACTTGATCACAACCTCAATCTCATTAAGTCTACGATATGTATGCCTTTGAGTGGAAATTGTAGAGTGTTGTCAATGAGTTCGTGCAGGCAATTTCCCAAAGTTCTCTCTGTACTTGCTGTTTGTTCGCGTACAGTACGAATAGGCAGTTATCATCAGCTACATGTTTATGTAATCACTAAATGATTTCAGTTTTATGTACTTCCACCAACGGTATCATTTATCCGCTTGTTGTCACCGGAGGGATTGACCTGCTCTCTGCGAGCGTTCGTTAACTCGGATAGCACAATGCTTCTCAGCTATACTGATAACTCTGCGATCGATATTGGAAATGGCATCCGATATAAAGGTAAGTAAATAATGTGTACCAACAGAAAAGAACTGTACCTGTAGGCTTTGGGGTGGTATACGGTAGTGGCGTAGTGGGCAAAATGAACCCCCTGACAAGGTGGCTTTAGTAGGAAGCCAATCAGCGTTTGAGCATGGTTCCTCTTTCTTTTCTCTTCAAGTCATTTCATCTTTTCTCAGCTTGCTTTTGTTAAGTACACAGTCCTGGCTTACTCGTTGATCAGGCGCAATATAGCCTTCAAGGTTATATAGATTAATAAGTAAATGAGTAAATATCTTTTGTTAACTGACACATCGTTACCGATGACTCAATATGCCAATTTACTTGAACATGGTGAACTAACAGGATGTGTCTGGCAGTAGTATCATCAAGCATAAGGCAGGGACGGCATAGCCAAAAAAAAATCAGCTTTACATAGGGTCTATAATTAATTATCAATCCCAAAATCCCAAATCACGCAATAGCCAGGGATCGAAATTTCAAATCGACACAAAGTAAAGTTTCATATCAATTTTCTCTATTTCTTGGTTTCCTTTGTTCATGTCAGCCGAAGGCTCTCCCAATGGCTGTTCTGATCTTTCTTTGTATTGTTGACTGACCGATATACAAATAAACAAATAGAGATGACGACTGCCTTGGAACTCGAGCACGTCATTGAAGCCTTCCTTTCAGGCATTCCACAGTTTGCCACCGGTCTCCCAATCGAATTTCCTCGTTCTTCTACGGTACAGATTCAGCCATTGGACTCAACCTATGGGTTGCCAGTTGGAGTAGGGTCACTTGGCAAACAGAGAACTGGGGACAGCACATACTCTTTTATTTTCGCCAGCGACGATGACTGTCCTCCGGGGCCTTTTATGTGTGTGAACTTTTTAATTTTCATTTCCCCTTCCAGCTGATAGTTACTTAAGTTCATCGATACCAGTCCACATTTCAGGCAGTCAATTCAACTCTTCGACGGCCGTAAAACAATGGTTCGGGTGCTGCCAGGGTATTGCGCATTGATAGGTAAGTTTTGACTGATCTTTCTTTTGAGCTCATAATAATCTTTTGAAATCATGTTGTATCTCTTAAAGAGGCAGTTTGAGCAAAAACCCTTAGATATCATGCAGGGTGGTACACATTACTTTTGATTTCCTCTGAACACTGTCTAAATTTAATCTTTTATTTGACGAAAGCATTAAAATGTGTGAGGATAGGACTCAAGCGACGAAAACTCGCATGACCATTCATTTCTTCCATGGGATCAGAAGCTCCAGCATGACTCCTTTTCAGTGTACCCCTCTCAGTAGTATTATACTTGTGATATGTATGGAGTAGTAGTCGAATTAATCGAATTTTGTTTTGTCTCATTGGGGATTTGCTTTGTGGAAAGGGGCGGCATTTACCCTTTGAAACCTTCAAACCATTGCTTTGAAACCATTACGAAGGGGAGGTGCTACTATTTTTTTTATTCTGGATTATTACATAAGACTCAACAGAGCTGTAGAGAGGTTAACGTATCCCCTCCGGTTACAGTCAGATCTGTTGTGTTTAGGCTTTCCAAAATAAATTGCTGATGCTTATAGTTCCACCTCCCTCGACGTCAACGAATAAAGAAGTTCAATCTGTGGCTGATGTCACCGGTGAGTGAAGAGTTCAAATTGTTACTGATGCCATGGGGGGGGGGGGGGGGGGGGGGGGNAATTGAAGGATATATAATTATGCTTACAACAATCCATATCCTGCTCGCATTTGACTTCATTCAGAGTTACGATATAGTCTTGCTAAGCGCTGCATGGGTAAGCTGTTGTTCCAAGTAGTGCCTTCAATGGTTCCTGACAGGCGGTTGAAGATAACTAAAGACGTGTTGCGGTATAGCTGGTTAGAAATCGCTGTTTCGTAGCTTTTCTGTGGTCTGTTTGTGGTCGGAGCTAAAGGGAGACACGGGAGTGATACATCTATCTCCAGCGTAGTGTGTAATATAGGCTTTTGTACAGCGAGGCAGGATTTCGTGAACATGTGCAAATAAAAAAGTAAGGGATAGACCTATTCAGAGGGCCAGTGTCTGGAGATGAACGTCAATGCGCGTGCGGATCCGAGGCAGCACGACTTCAGACAGGTGCCATTCTTCAGAATAATATTTTGCAATAGAACCTATTCGGTTTCAAAAAGTAATAACTAGTAAATAGTGGAATTAGCTTCATTTCGAAATCTTGATAAAGACTACTGGCTTATTTTAGTAGACCGGATATTCAGGTGATATTTGCAATTGAGAATAGCGCAGGGATGAGCCGAGCAGCTTTAAATCTTGCCGCAGTTGTTAACTCAACGATCAGTCAATTGGAAAGACCTGGTTATCCATCAACGAGACAGTACTCTTTGATTGAGTACGATGATACATGCGAGTTTGTTTGGATCTTCGCTAATCTTCATATTCCTTTGACCATTTCTCTGAAACTCATGTGCTGGAGCGTTTGCTCAATCATGAAGTTTTTTTTGAATGATGAATAGGCTGTTGTTACGAGGAAATTAGGTCTGCTGCATTTGGTCGAAGCACTGTAATCGAACGTACTTATGATGCTTCGCTGCATTTCTTCCTCGAGGTTCCCCATGGGGGCTCTCCTCATGTTTAGTTCTGAAATTGGGAAGCAAACTAAAAAAGCTAAATCCAACCAGTTTTTTTTTTGGAATACTAGGTGGTTTAGGAAGTTTATTAGAAGTCGAACAGGATGTCCAAATCATGAAGGATGGGTTTTTGTACCACTCGCCACGTTTTTTACATCTAGAAAGGAGGAATTCAAAGTTCAAAGCAAAGCCGTTGTTGTCCTGGTCAGCAAATTTTTTAAGGATTTTGGGTAATGTGCAGCGGTCTCAGTCTTGATTTCAATTTCCCGTAGTGAACAATCTCAAGACAAATTCACAAAAAAACGTAACAGGTTTCAAGCGGCAAGCTATATACGCTTCCCTTTTTTGTCTGTGGGAGTTAGCAAGGATCCAAATAACAAGGAAGGATGCAGAAAAACCGATTTCCAACAGACCAGCAGAATTTAAAAACGTTACCGACCATTTTTGTGATTTTCTGTAGAATTTGTTCCCTTTCACAGATGTGAGAATCATTTCGAGCACTTTTCAATGGGAGGAATTCCTCGAACAGTTCAAGTCTTCAATGAGTGTTGTGGCTAATAATGACAAACGTCTGAATCAAAGCTTATCGTTCGATGCTATCAACAAAGTAAGGGATTTATCTTCATTTGCATATGTCAACTCTTTATTTCTATAAATCTGAACGTAATTTTTTTTTGATTTATCCAATGTCGGGTATCACATCCTAATTTTATCGCTCGTTTACCTCTTGTCCCTTCTTATGGAAGTGTGGATAGAAATTCCGGGTTCTTTGATGTCACGACATTGACTTTCACTTCGCACCCGAAATTTTTTCAATTCCGTATTGAAGTTGTGAATCAATTTGTGAATGTGGTAGTTCAAACGAGTGGTACCATCTCTCTGAGTAACTTTTATGCCAATGATCAGTTTCATAACGAATGGAGGTCGTGAGTTCGGCAATCATTTAGCTGTTGCGCCAATTATGCTCAAAGTTTGGGCGATCTCGGAAACAATGGGGCATGATCTGTCTGAATGAATCTAGCATAGCACATATTTTTTTNTTTTTTTATCTTTGGTTAAATACTTTTTTTACTTTCCCATTTTCTTCAGTTTTTCATTCTGTCATCTTGGCTAAAGTTTATTGTATTAGTCTGCTCTCGATGAGCTGTGAACGTTGTTGTTCGTTTTCAGGCCTACGAAATCTCCATCCTTTCCCCCATTGTTCTATACCTTTTCACTTCCACGCCGCCAGTACAATCTAGTATCGATGCAAAGCCAATTTCCAAGCAAATGCAAGTAGGTTGCCTATCTAAATAGGCTACCCACGGAAAAGTTTTCTGTTCAAAAAAGTGAAATAATTTGGAGCATTGTTTTCTGTTTCCAGGTAAACCTTTTCACCCTTGGAGACGGTACTTCACTTCCTATTGGCGATCTAACATTTCACCAACGAGAAAGTGGCGGCCGAAATATACCAGTGACTGTCGACGGTCTCATTGGTGTAAGTGAAAATTATACTGAATTGAATATCTTATAGTGTTTGAAAGAAGTAGGACTGTCGATAATAACTTGTGTCTTCTCACAACTTGATCCTCAGCTACTAAACTGTGACGACGCATGGTGTTGTTACAATGTCACGGAATGACTGCGTGAAGATGGCTTAATCGGAAGGAGCGAGAGTGCGAAACGCGTGTGAACTAAGACCAATTTGAGTAAAAATGCGAAAAGGGGTTGGAATAAGGGGAGAATGAACAAGGTTATGTGATCATACTGGGCTTGAAGAGGACTCCACTCACCGTGGGCGGAGTGAGTGTGAATTGTGTCTGAGGGGTGCGCTTCGTTGCGCGCGTCCGTCGAAACTAGGTCACGCCGCAGCCGTCGCACGCGGCGAGTCGGCCCGCGATATTTGATGGACGTCGCAATTGTCACTGGGCCATGAGCTTTGCGTTTGGTCCACGGCAGTCAGTTCAAGAAGAAGATAACACAGACAAACGCAAATCATTTGCTCCAATGACACTTGGTGGTACTGTAATGTCATCTCGAGACCTCAGCGTGTTGCGCCGCGCGCGAAGTGGGCGGGGTGACCTACTTTCGACGGACACGCGCAACGGACGTTCTCCATGTCTGAGCTACAGCGTTCAAAAATGGAAGAGGTGCACGCAGCGGGCCTATACCAACACTGAAAGGAGAAGAGCCAGGCTTCAGTTGGGCCATCATGGTTCATAGATGAGTGAAATAAACTTCCCTATTCCAAGGCTGTTACTTGAAACGCTAGCCTTACTAGTAATTATAGGGACAGTTTACGATAAAAATGGGTCCTGAGCTTTCCCCCTGAGAATAACCAGTGGCCCCCAATGGTAGCAGGAAGGACGCTG
>UZAF01017470.1:11391-29833 GCA_900617895.1 Haemonchus placei
ACCGTGTAGCGTAGTGCTACACTTCGGGTGGAAGTGAGGTGAGCTTATCTTTTTAATTTTGGGCATTTTTCGTGCATTCCTGATAGAAGGTCAGAAATGCTAGAGCGGAGGAGGCGCTTGGTGGGATAATGTGCAATCAAAAGCTTTGAGCCATTTTCAGGCCTTTGAAAACGACGAGCTCGTCGGAACGTCGGCCAGAATAAAGATCCCCACCTAACAACCTCGTGGCGAAAGCAAAATTATCAATGTTATGGTAGAAGTTGAATCAAAAAATGTCGGTGCGCAAGGGTTATTCATGTTGGTGAATCCGATTGTAGCGATTAAAACTTATCCGCTTGGCTGTTTATCTCGTAAACACCAAACTTGAGTGTAATCTTATACTTGTGAAACGCACTGTATGAAGACAGCAGAAGAGATAGGGAAGGAGGGAGCGAAGGGGACTAATCTTTTTATGGACATCAAAAATTCACACTCAAAAAAGAGCTCGACCAAAGGTGGTCACGCTCGCAGTCTTTTATTGAATTGGATGGATTTCATCCTAAAAAGCTTTCTCAAAGCAAAAAGAATCAAGAGAGGGAACTCAAAATGCATTTCAGGCGCAGAGCTTGAAGAATGCTCGCACATATAGTAGGAGGATCACAAGGTTGTCAAGAAGTCTCCACAAAATTTGAAATCGCGAAAAAAAACCTACCTAGAAGATTCTCGCCCGGTTTATAGTTTGTTGGGTGTCTGACCACGTAGAGCTGAGACGCAGAGGAAACTGACCAATTGCCTCATATTGGTCATTACGGAATATCTAAAAGGAGAGTGAAAGCCGCAAAGACTACCGTAACCAACAAATATGAAAGCGATCCGAGCGTTTCCTTCGAAGAAACACACTATTGCTAGAACTACAATTAATTTATTTAGGTACAATTTATTGAACTTGTCTAGAGAGGGCGATCTTGTGCTGTATACCAATAATACAAACCAATACAATTAATACCAACAGAAGTTAACAAAAAAATAATGATAAAGAAAATCAAAAATATCCGTTCAATAACAGCTGCCAACCAGTCAAATTCCAGCTCGGCAAGATTTCGTTGCATTGTCCGCGGTGATGTTACGGACACTAAAGTAGTGTCTCATCACGATCGACTGGCACAGCTACCGTAATCGATACTTACAGTCAACATTGCGAATCATACTGTCCAGCGATGCACACGTACTCATTTTGTGCAGACCTTGAAATTTGGACGTGGGCGTGGCCAAAGTGGCTCCTGTGTACTCGATGTCTGGGAAGGACGAGTTATCCTCATCCGACATATTAGAGAATTCCACCAATGCGTTCGTGTCACCTAAAACAGTCGTGAGTTAGAAAAATGTCTCTATCATCTTTGTCTCTATTATGTTGACATGAATTCAGTGATGTAAACCATCTGCTTCTAGACCCTTCTAGGCCTCTCTACACTACGCCATGCTCTCACAGTATACTGCGCATCGAATTCCATTGAAAGGGTGAAGTGCGAAAGATTTTTTTTTCGGAAGTCATGGATACGTGTGAATGTCCTCATTCGAGGGAGCTTAGGAAAATGGCGTCATCTGACATCCTCTCCCTCCTCTCCATTCATCCATCGGAGTCCCAGAGCATTGGAGCAACTAACTAAGAACTGCAACGCGAAAATTCTCCCATACATCCACTTCCATCTTTCTCACTGTTTAACAAACTCGAGTTTTGAATGATTTCACAATGAATCTCAAAAACTAGCACGGGTCATTGATGCAAGTGACGTCTGTGCTGATTGTGCAGCTCTTCTTCGGCACTTGTAGTTGTTGAACATCCGGAGATGGAACGTTCCCGATCCCATTAATCTTTGGTAGGGTGTTGCTTGATTGCTGGAAATGGCACAGTCACAATATTACCGTATTTTCTCAAAACAATCTTCTAGTCTGGTTGACTTACTTTTCTCATTTGTGCCTGTTCTTTGGCCAGTTTGTATACTCGGTGCCATAGACTCTGCTTCCGACCCTCTTGAGCACGTCTCAGCTTATCTTCCTGAAATGGGAATAACTGGGAAGTAGGGACCTTTTTACGATGAGCTCGATCAAAGGTAAGGTCTGGACATGATGACATCACCACTCATATCAAGTTCCGGTTCCAGTAATGAATCAGTCATCAGTCAAGTATAGGAACCAGGGAAGCCCTCAAAGCACACTTTAGCTGGTTAGAGGGTCTCTTTATTCGGTTTTTTTTTCAAAAACTCGAGATTGAGCAGGTTTTTTCGTTTTTTCAAAATAATTTCTAGAAACTACTCTTCAGTACTCCCATCTTCCGCTTACTGATAATGAAAAATGATGAAGTCGGTCAGATGATGTAGGTTTGGTTCCGAGAGGTGAAGAAGTTATGCTACGCCGTCAACCACTCCTCCAATCACCATGCTCTACTCATGTGGTGATAACGAAGAATATTCTGCTATGTGATGTCAACTCCTTCACGAGTCGTTGCGGCACAGGCGGGCTTATTTTGGGAGGCGGAGTTGACCTTTTGAGGACCCAATGACATCATTTCTCGGAAAAACTCTCGCTCTGAGCAAACTTCGCATAATTAACAAATAGTCTTCAAAAGTAATAGAATACGCACCCTGGCTTTTTGTGCATAAGCTTGTTTCATTAGAAGTGGCATTTCCATTCGAACACATCGTGCAACTAACCGAGCCCATCGCATTGTTTTCCGACAGGGAGGTTTACCAAGAATACCTAAAAGTGGAAATATTTCTCAAATTGAGAAGATGAAATTGTAGAAGTTCTCATTAAAGCTATTTCAGTATTATGCATTACATTACCGTTTTCGGTTGGTTG
This sequence comes from Haemonchus placei, assembly GCA_900617895.1. Classification (NCBI taxonomy): domain Eukaryota; kingdom Metazoa; phylum Nematoda; class Chromadorea; order Rhabditida; family Trichostrongylidae; genus Haemonchus; species Haemonchus placei. The sequence goes on from UZAF01017470.1 coordinate 14,230, forward strand.
AAGCCCATGTGAGCGTTTTTTCCTAGTCAATCTATTCGGGGAATTTCCAGTTCATAACATTCATCAGGGTAATTTTCTTTCCCCAGATAGGGAAGGATTGTTTCGACATCACAGACCCAAGTCGCTTTGCTTCCCCTTAATTTACTTTGCAAGAGGAGAATGACGTGAGTATCTTCATCAAGAAAGTTTTGCGCCACGCCCTCGGAATCTACCGAGTGAGCCCAAAGACTTTTGACTAACTCATTCAATTCGAGAGCAATTTAGGGGAAAAAGAAGAAGGGGAAAAAGGTCTATTCCGTCAAGTGGATAAATAACAGAACCGTTCAACTAACTCCCTCTGCATGGGAAACTCAGTCGGCTTGAGAGGCTGACGATTGACTAGGCGTTTGTGCTGTCTATCGTCGTCTCATTTCCGTTCAATTCAAAACAGCCGAAAATTCTCACAGACTGTCATTAGGTTCACCTTGTTTTTGAACGTAAATAACCATTGAAGCTGCTAATGTCGAAAACGATATCAGTAAAATCATGCACGTATAGAACCATCCTGAAAATGATCGAGTATTCAAAGCAAAACCTTGATTTTTCACATTGAGAGCGTTGAGATGCGAAACTGTGCAGAATAACAAGATAACAAAGTTTCGACTAAACAAACAAAAAATAAATCAGTAACAAGCAATCTAAGCAGCTGAATAGTTAAAAAAGCAATTGGCTACTTGGGCAGTCAATTTATTTATTTATTTATTTATTTATACGCCCCTATAGACGCGCCGGCTAATCAGTGCGCTAACTCAAGACAATTATTGACAGTAAAGAGAAAAAAGTGGAAGAAAAAGAGAAAAAACAAGGGGGGCTGACCAAGGGACTAGTATACCCATCGGATAAGGAGAGAATTTTGGGGTGAATGCGTTCTAGGCAAGTGTTTCGGTAGAGAATGATAATCCAGGAACAAGAGGGTGCATTCCTGACTGAGGCAGTAAAGGTAAGCTACCGGGCGAACACCTGCACCAGTCGGTGCCCTTAGCGTAAGGGTGAGGTCATAGGCACTTGCCGGGCACACGGGTATACCGACCACCCTCGTGGACCCAGCAAGCTAGGTATACGCCCAGATATTCAACCATGCATTCCCAGTAGAGGAGAGGATATCATCCAAACGAGAAGGCGAAATCAGAAACATTTAAGCCGGTACCCCACACTCATGGCCCATACTAACATCTGTCAGTTGAGGAATTGGTTAGTCAATTGACTGATTGACTTACCAATTCCTCAACCAACTATTCAATCAATCAAATAATTAATTACATTATCAAAGACACAGATTACGATGATTCTTGGATATCCAGTTCAAGTGAAATAATGGAAGTTATGGTGCAAAATGGTGGCGAAAACAACATGAGAAATGACGGATTTCAGGAAACATAAGTTACAAAAAAATGCATGAAAGCTGCTTGTACGAATTATGTTCCTGTAACCGCCTAGGTGTCTCCCACATGAGTTTATGTATTATTTGTCGGTGTCTCTCAAATAAACCTATTTCGGAGCCCTGTGTTGGTCATTTTCCTACACCGACAATGTCCATATCTACATTGATATCCTTGGTCACGACTTGAACTGACACGATGCTTATAAGTGAATGAATTTTTGCTTGTCTGTTATTCGCACCAGGACCCACACGCGCGCAGTGAAACACACTGTTTAGCTCGCCTGGACGCCCCACTCTTCTTCATGTTCTGGTTTCATTCTCGTCCAGCCCCTGTTTAACGGTTATTCGAAGCCTTTTTTACTTTGGAAACACAGATGCACGCAGTTTCTTCACGTCATTCGCACTATTTTCGATCTTGTCTTCCATTTTTCATCATAATCTGGAGTACCCAAAATTATCGTGAACTGTGCCTTTAACCGTCAGATTTCTGTTGCGGTATGATGGAAAACAGCTCAATGGCGACGAATTTTATAGGGTGGAAGTCGAATTAAGGTCTCTAATTGTAGAGCATTGTAAAATCAGCATACAAACCATGTGGACCGACTTAATTTGTTGGGCGAAGTGTCTCAAAGTGAGACTTACCAATAAGAGGAATGAAGGAAGACGTAGAAGGCATTTTATCGGATACCATAAAAATTAGTATAGACATTGACAAAAGAGTTGTAATTCCAAGTGTAATTTTTTCTTCTCTGAGATCGTTAATCGACGATGAGCTGAAATGGTATTCTTTCATTCGTGCACTCATTTCACTACCTCTACCTCGCTACCGTTATAAACCTTGTATGCTCAAAATTTTCGCCCGGCATCACTAGAAGGGCACTTCGATGGTCTCAGACTTTTTTTTGATTATTTAATGGTTTCTGAAAGGATCCCTCGAGACAGACGGTCAAACGAAGGCCAAAGCGATGGTCATACTTTGCGAAACCTTTGAACAAAAGCATGCTATGCCTCGGGTCTCTTGATCGAGGATAGCCTATTGGACTACTCTTGCTCGCGACAGGGACGAATGGAAACGTCACTGGCGACGGCTCCAGGAAATCGATAATCAGCGGGACGACAGGTGCTATGATGACTCATTTAAATGCTAGTGTCAAGGGTAGCTGAAATTATTAGAAGGGCAAAAAGCCGTGCTGTAAAGGAATCTAAGGCAAGGAAAGGTGAAAAAGACAGAAAGTGTAGGGAAAGTCATGTACATTCCTCACTATTTTTGGAGCTATCCGAGCTTTTGCCTTAATAAACGATGATAAAGCGAACCTGAAGAACCCAACAATTGAGATCAAGGTGATGATCGAAGTAGGTGTAATAAGATTAATGACGTAATAGAGCGGTTTTCGTTGTATATTCAAATGAAATTCCAGGAGAGTGTAATTGTTCGGACAGCAATCGTAGTGATTTACATGTCGTTCCACTGAAATGGAACAACTCAAGGAAAGCACTGTGACAGGACGCGAGCAGTCGCGACGCGGTTCCAAGGGCCACCTGGATCGATACGGACCTCTAATGCGGTCGCAAATTTTGCCGCTAATTTTCTATTTCTTTGAGAAAAAATCTCGAAACAGCCACACATTGCGGCCATTCCTGGTATCATGATCAGACGCATCGCAACCGCTCGCATCTCAAATGCGATAGTATGAAAACAACATATAGAACATATGTTTACCTGTTGTTCTCAATACAGTCCATCCCTCATTGTCAATACAATTAGTGATGCCGATTGCATGAGTTGCATTATGAGGAAAATAGTCGATGAGCGTATTGTCAAACGTCCAACTGCCGAAAGTTAGTTTACACGTCTATAGAACAATATGCATTTCGAATGAGTCGAAGAAAAGTTTTAAAAACATTTTCTATCAGAATTATCGTCGTTATGCACTCTTATCGATCGTCAGGGCGATGTGAATGCAGCGCGACCGCGACGCACCTGTTCACTTACCAATCGATAAGCGCGCAATGTCATGAAGAAGTTGCATCTTTTTTTGAATGAACAGCAAAAAAAAAACGACACTGCAGTCAGAGTATTTTTTTTTTCAAGGTTAATTCTTAGAAATTTTTATGGAAAAAGGCCAACCTGTACATCGAATGGGAAGAACCTGAAAATGAATGGTTCTGTGAGTTTTATAGTGTATTTTATTGGATGTCACGTCTCTGTTAAAGCTTACCTCAGGTCTAGCAAACAACTGAGCTTGTAAATAGTAGGATAGAGCAGTTCCACAAGTGCTCCTTTATCTTTTCCGCGAGTCGTCAACTTGGCGTTCAAAAGGCGACGAGTGTCGTGGTCATCCATGACTAAGCTAAAAGGCACGGTTCACGATAATCTCGAGGAAACTGCTAAGCTGAGACCTGGCAAACAGCCATGTTTGTATGGTATGGTTGTTCCAATTCAGTTGTTTTCAGTTGTGCGCAATCGCGTAATCTCTCTACAGTGAGCCAAGAACACCAGAAAGAATTAGGAACGCGAAGCTGCGAAAGATACCAGACTGAATAATTCTCTGACTCAGAAGAAAAAGCAGACTACGGTCTACTATCACACTAGATATTACCCATAGAGCATCAATTGTTTAAGGGGTCATTTGGACTATGATTCCTGGTACATGCCATCCTGCAGGTTTCTAGTGGGTACATCGGCGTGACATACATCTCTAGCACAGATTGGTGTTGTGAAACTTGGACAAAATTGACGTGCACTTTGTAGTGAATGTCAGGTCAGTGTAATCACATTGTGCGGACATACTTCTGATTCTATGATGATATCACGGACCTTCTCGCCCGTGCAGGGTATGGGTAAGTAAGAAAAAGAATATGTCTGGAAGGTTTCAAATAACCTCACCATCGACGGGAATCATATTTTTTTCTCCCAGATATGGCCCTGTGGTTGTTGTCATAGCACTATTGTATAAAGGAGCTACCTACGAATTATAAAGCGTCGTATCCGGTATCCATAGATTATCGTACGGTATCATAATTTCAGTGACGTTCGAGAATTCTTCAGGATCCCATCCAAGCAAATTGTCAACCCATCGCTGAAATCGTTATGCATCTCTAGAGAAGACAGTTTGTTGTGAAAATATAAACAAAACCCAAACAAATGAGTAAACAAAGAGTAATCAAAAATTGGCTTCTGGTCTATAAACATGCTTTATAAGCGTTTAACCGTATGCTCACAGCTTCAGGAAGTGGCGCCACTTCGCCCCACGCCACCTATGACTAATTCGGACAGCTGTTCTCATCGTAAAAACAACAACTTCAGTTTGGAACTGCCCAAATCTAATTCAGCTCTAAGTTGGCTGTCCAGAGTTTCGGAATTGATGCTCAAAATGATATTCCATCACTGACCTCAACAATCCAGGCGTTCAGCATGAGAAACTGTTGTGGCTCATTCTGGAATAATATGTATCTTTTAAGTTAGGATCAAAGTTCTATCATTCAGAGAGATGCAGCTTCAAACAATGTCTGGGAATTCCCATATTATTGCTCCATTGGGTCTTGGGTTCGCCCCTAGCTAAAGGGCCCGGATTCGAGGGCGGAAGGGCGTTTCTTAGAGCCATTACCGTACAATAGATTCCCACGAGTGGGTACGATCGTAAAGATGACACCTATGCTGTTGTTCATTCGGCCCTATCGATAACCATCATGATCTGATGATTACAGCTATTATCAGCTAAGCGCCCGAGTTGTTAGGTCCAAGGGAGCATCGTGGTTTGACCTTTACGTCTTCTACATATTGGACGCTCTCTCTTTCAATTCCGGGCTTTTGGTCAGATCGCTTTCAAAAATTTTCCACAAACTCACCACTTGAATAATCTGATAGAGTTCCATCGAGAAAGACACCTTTATCGATTCGTTCTGAAGTCGTTTCGGTATCAGACCTTTGTTGTATCGGGACAAAATGAAGTTCGTTATCAGGTAATGCTCTGGCACTTCTGTAGACATCGCCTCTATAAAACACCCTGATTTCAGTCCATTCAATGTGATGAGCATCATGAATATTTTATAAGGGATTTAAGTAGTTAATAGTAGCAGCTTTCTGTAGGTAGTAGTAAGTAGAAGGTATAGTTTGAAGTGGGTAGTAGGTGTAGGAAGTAGGTAGGTATCTAGTAATTATCAAGTATTATGTTGATGAACAATTAGTGGGGATTTCTTATGGGATTCTTTTCTATCGATAAAATTCAGAAAATGAATTCGGGATCCAATAGGAATAATCTTCTCGCTTTGATCAACAGAAATGCGTCTAGAAAACATCTTCACAATCGCCACATTATGCTCTACTACTTCGAGAAAAGTTGGAAGGTGACAGAGTCATTTTGCTACATCAACGAATTTTTGGCGATGGAACAGTCAGCCAAAGCCAAGTAAGAAACGAGATCTATTCCTAAATCCGTCATATTTACCTACAGAAAGCCCTATGGACTATCACTTGAACCGTTCGTTGAAAGGTTGGCTAGCGAACAGAACTTCCGATGAAATGGATGACTTGATGGCCGAAGTCAAGGCGTGGATTGACTCCAAGAATCGAAACTTCTTCGCCTGTCTAATTCGACAGTCTAACAAATGGGAAGCAGTGTTTGACGTGGATGGTGGATGAGTAAGATATTCCAGAGTAATTGTTTGAACACATTTTGTCGTTTTTCAAATAAAATTCATTGGAAAAAACGGCAGAAATTATGCACCAAACTAATAAATGAACATAAAGTAACTTCAGTACTCTACACATTAAATCTTTACCAACTCAAGAAAGCCTTCGAATACGATTCGAGGACTTTTCGAGTCTGAGATGATTCATATTAGAAAGGTGCGACTGGTACCTACTTGATTTAAAATTGGAAGAATAGAAACTCGCAAAGTCAGCAATCAGTGACTAAATTTTATTTTTATTTTTCAAGTTTTCAAAAGCACTTTTTTATGTCATACTCTTGTGGCATATATGATCGATAATTGATTTTCTTACGGTTCTGTTATTCAACGGATCTCCTTCACTGAGCCTTCTCTCTCGCTGAAGAATCTCTAGCCCATTGTAGAGCAAGCTATGTAGCGCGACCCCACGTGGCGGATAGAGAGCAAATCGCAGATTGGAAGTTAGCGGTATTCACCCAAAGATGCTGGTGGATTCAGGGGATGGGCTCCCCTGTTTTTGCTGTGCTGTTCGACTTATACCTTCTAAGTCCTCGCAGGTGCATCCATGCATAACTTTGTGGAGAGTTTGGGGGTGCGGTTGATATCCTGCACATCGACTTAGCCAAAAGTTTGCTTTCGAGTGACTGGAAAGTAATCCGGGAGGTAAATCGGGGCCGTCTTCGATAAACAAAACCCTTGTCCACTTTCAGATGGCCTGGCTATCCACCTGCAGTCTAGTCAGTCCCCACATCAGATCCCGGCCAGCGACTCCCGTGTATCCACGTGCCAAAACAGTAGAACAAATGCTCCCTGATCCACTCAAAAGGATCAGCCTGCCTACTTTCCGTCTTTGGCCAGATGTGTCTGAAAAACTAGCAAGACTGTATCGCTTCATAAGAAGGAAGATTCCGACAATATTGGCAACTCTGTTGCGTGTAATCTATAAACTTTTCACACGAGACATTCTCAAGAGGATTGGCAGAATGTNAGAGCAAATCGCAGATTGGAAGTTAGCGGTATTCACCCAAAGATGCTGGTGGATCCAGGGGATGGACTCCCGTGTATCCACGTGCCAAAACAGTAGAACAAATGCTCCCTGATCCACTCAAAAGGATCAGCCTGCCTACTTTCCGTCTTTGGCCAGATGTGTCTGAAAAAGTAGCAAGACTGTATCGCTTCATAAGAAGGAAGATCCCGACAATATTGGCAACTCCTGTTGCGTGTAATCTATAAACTTTTCACACGAGACATTCTCAAGAGGATTGGCAGAATGTCAGATGAAGAACAGCCATGCGAGCATACGATGGTTCATCACGGTCGATCGCATTCACACTTTTACCAAACTCATTAAAGTTTCGCGAAAGTACAAGATGCCGTTATGAGTGAAGTGCATCGTTACGGAGAAGGCCCTTTGATACTGTCGAGACAGAAGCGGCAATTGAAGTGCTGAGCAACTATGGTGTTCCTACCCAGTACAGGATATGCTTCGTGAGCTCTATGAGAAATTCACTACCAGAATTTCATCATTCTATTATACAAGGAAGTCGTTGTCAACGTGAGAAGAGAGCGGTCCGGTAGGGCGAAACCATTTCGTCCAAACTTTTCAGTACCGCTCTCAGAACGTCATGCGTTATATGGAATGGGAAGAGTCGGAATTGAAGGTTGACGGCCGCCACTTACATGATCTCCGCTTTGCAGATAAGAACGTGCTTATAACACCGAACATCGAGCAGGCGGGACGAATGGTGACCAATTCTGGCAGCGCTTGTGGAAGGATCGGCTCACACTGAAGCAACCGAAGACGATTCTCATGAGGTGCGGACTATTACGTTCACGCTGAACGGAACGGATATCTTTGAGCTAATGCCATGCCTCGTGTCCCTTTAGCAAGACGATCCACTGGACTATTTTGGCTCACGAGAGGGATGATTGGACGCCTTGGCGTCACCCAAGGAAATCGACGACAAGCGGGACGGTGCAGGTGGTTCGGTTCCATTGTCATCAGGTCTTTTCCACGTATTCATTTATGTACTTTTTATGCATGTAATACATTACAAATAGATGTTAGGGCTCACAAACAGAAGTTGCAGCAAACTTGGAAAAAAGGTTGTTCCGGAAGGGCATTCCTAGGATGGACGTAATGGGCTATTAGATGGAGCGATTCTTTCTCAATGGTGACCTGATTGGGCCCCGAAAATACGATTCCATCTGAGAAAATCTTCGAATATTCCAAGTTATTAGTGATGCTCCATCCTGAAATGATCACTCTGCCAACTAACATCCACCACTATCGGAACTAATGACAAACTTTCAATCCATGATTAGATGCTGTTGATGCATTTGCCCAAATGATTTCTCTCCAAATTGGCGAAATTCTCTACAATGCGGATGTGAGTCGTTTAAAAGCACAGTTCACGATAAAAATGGCCCATGAGATATTCCGCTAGGATAAACCTGTGGCCCCTCGTACATCGGAGGAAGGAACTTACGTGCGTGGGAGGGTACGCGCGGCTAATTGTGCGGCGAAGTTCGTGTCGATTTGAACGACTTTAGTGTCTATTATTGACGCCCAAATTTGAGGTAGAGTAGATTAGTGAGATCAGCTGACCCTGATAATCTTCTTTGCTTCAAGTTTTGGCCCCAGTGAGCACAGTGATGGGCACAAAAGCGTTCAAATCGCCACGAACTTCGCCGCGGGCATCATTGGACGCATGTATGTACGCATACCCCTCGTACACAACATGTGTGCTGTCAGGTCGGGGAACAGCCTAGATAGGGCGTCATAAGGGTTCAAAGATCATCCCGTGTGTATGGACGGACGAGTTTCACCGGCCTTGTGGAGGCCGCACCATTCACAAGGGAGCCCATGTAGAAAGTTCAAACTTGTAATGACCCATAGCGATAGTTTTACTTGATGTACTCAGCACTTTGGCAAATGCAACAACTGAAATCTCGTCCCAATTCCTTTCCACGTAATCTCCATCATGGTAATCCTGTACAACCTTATTTCGCTAAATTCGAGGAAATTTATTTTTGCAAATCGACGAATTTTCTTGCTTCCTTCAGTACCAATGCACTATTCCCAACCGAAACTTCCGTTTTTCAACTTGAAAAAGGGTGCCTTAGGATTATCCTGAACTTTGCCTTAAAGCAAATTATTCCAGAAAACTTTTAAAAAGTGACTTCCACTCAGAAGACGGGAAAAAGCCAGCTAACTTGTTCCAAACTATTGAAACATCAATTATCCTCATCAACTCCCTTTATTCGGAGAGGTAACTAGCGGTTAAATGGAGGAAATGAAAGCACTGAAGCTGATTGGGGTGCTAACGGCGGAGAGATTAAGAGAAGAGCAGGAAATTCAGAAACTACGCTCTTCATACCAGTCACGTCTCGAGAAGATGACGAAGATGGCGACGGAAGGGCGTTTCGTGCTACCTCTTCCCCTCTGCTCACCAACTTGTCAACTGCATAAGGAACTGGGTAGTAGGCACCGGTTTACTCTTGCAGCAGTAGGACAACACCGGGGACCGTTCTTACAACGCCGTTTGAAACTTCAGTTGACAGGCGTATCTGACGGCGATATTTACGACCAAGTAATTTACTCGTCTCTAGAAAGTATCCCTCTGAAGAAGAGGTATCAGGACCTGAACATTCCACTACTACTATGTATGTGTTGATTTTTGTGTTCGAAACGGGGCATCGCTTCGGCGACCACATTTCCGCTTCTAATGTGGCGGAACTAATCCTATGTCAAGTTTGGATGAGTGATTTTTTGTCCACCACCTCATATACACATCCTATTACATGACTACTGTATGTTTGTCAAAAAAAAGAAAACAAACAAACAAAAGGAGGTAAAGCATTTACTCAATGCACACCTCACACACCAGGTTACGGCCTGAATCTTAACAATGGGATATGGTAAATGGAAAATCTTGAAATAGAGCTGATAGAAAGTGGTAGTTCTGGATAGATGGCAGAAATCTATGCAGTCTTGGTTAGATCAAGCCCACCATTGTCGCCTTTGTATATGAGGGCCATCAAAAAAAGGCTGAAGTGGTGGCTGTGGCAGGTGTAACTTATGCATGGTTTGAGGATCGAATCCTAAACCGCTAGTAGCTGAGTTCACTTGAGCCTTCCATCCTTGCGGGGTACCAGACTACATAGACCAGACAACGCCAATGACCTCATTCCCTCAGAATTCATCTTCAAAAGTAGGTGACTTCCATTCCGAATGTCCCAAAATAGTATTCATAGCGCTAGAAAAAACTCCATCAGTACCCTTCGGGTAGGAGACAGCATACTGGCGAGGAATCTTGGTCTGACGAGCTCGAACCATGGATCGAGTCTACCCGACTTCTACCTTAATCAAGGCTCGTCTGTTTATAATATCAGGGTTTTTGCAGAGATTCCGTCATTCCTCCTGAATCTATTCAAGCGACTTGGGACATTTTTCCCTATAATTATTCAATCAGCACTGATCTGATGGAATTTTCACAAATCCTCACAAACCTCTCATGGAGGTTGTCGTCCTCCCAGTCACCTATTCATTCAGCTTAATCAAGAGCTACCAAACTGTGATTGTGCTGTACCTTTCCAGGTGATTACCCGATAGCTCATCACTTATCATGAAAAATTCATTTGTCAGAATTTTCGACTTCCTCAAGAACACCTGCTCAGTGTCAAAGTTGCCTGGGAAGATCAAACATCTGAAAGGACAAAGACAGCCCGAGCTGACCTCATCCTTCCAAGTGCATTTAATTGCGACCACCTTCGTAAATGAGTCCCGAAATTCAAGAGAATCCAATACTTCGACGGACGGAGCTGCAGAAAAACAAAGTACTCAGGAACGAGTCAAACCTAGAGGAGACATAGAGTATCTCGGCAGAGGACACTCTTATTCCAAATGAAAAAACTCTAATTACTGTGCTCGAAAGGGAAAGCCATTAGAAGTACACGACTTCTTGGATGAATTAGATTAGGTTAAAAAGATGAGCGGTAGGGTACAGTCATCCAAAACAGGAAGGTTACTTGTTCCCCACCACAATATTGCATTAAGAGTTCCTAGAAAAAAATCTTTTCACCTTCCAGAAGAGTTTCTTCTTTAGGGGTCTCTAAAGAGAGTCTTTCTCCCCAAGTACCCTCTGCGAAAGGCTTTTGTGAAAAAGAGGGAGTCTCCACAGATCTGAGAGCTCAGTAATGAACGAAGACGTTAGATTCGTACCAATTTTTCCTGAAGGGAAATTACTCGGATGGATGTATCTAACAGGCTATAATAAAGGATGGAGATAGAAGTCCTTTAGCGTTGATCAATCTCGTTTCTAGAATGGATTCCCGATCTGAGAGCTTAGTAATGAACGAAGACGTTAGATTTGTACCAATTTTTCCTGAAGGAAAATTACTCGGATGGATGTATCTAACAAGCTATAAAAAAGGATGGAGATAGAAGTCCTTTAGCGTTGATCAATCTCGTTTCTAGAATGGATTCCCGTGTAGTGGCGTCCAAATGCAAATGAGGCCTATACAATGATCCAAGGTGGTCAGCCGACCTACACTCAGTGTTGTTATCCTCCCAGATGAGTCCGGTTCCGATTAGCAGACCCCGGCCAAGTCGAAAACCTGACTAAATGCAGCTTCCAACACTGGTCTAATCAGAACTACATTTAACATACCGTATCCGTATATATTGAAACTAAGTCTTCAGAATCATGGCCGTTCATCTGCTCTACATACGTATTTGCCTTAATTCTAGCCCTGCTTTCTCGAAAGCTAGACGATCGCTAGCCGAGAAGCCAGAGGCGTCTACAATTTTATTTTCACGAGTCATTAGGTAACTGTCAGATTAAGTTGTGTAATTAAGGCCCTGACTGACGGTCGGGCAGCACAGTGCTTCATTTCGTTTTTCTCATCTAATAAGCCGTNTTCCCGAACCCTGTTTATGAGGGGGAATCTGCAATGACACAGTCTTCGCTCATCTCTGAATTCAAATGGAAATTGCCATTCTAGGGGGTTCCGGTTAAAGGGATTGAGGTTTGCGGCGGCGCTGTTTTCAATTAGTAAGTCATACAACCTTACATCTATCACGATTACCGCAAACCTAACCTGCATTACGAGGATAAAAACCAAAACGTACTGCAGTCCTTCGATTTCGTGCTACAGTAACACTACATGCAGTAACCATACAGAGAGAAGAAGTATCGGAGAGCCAATTTAGCCCGTTCTGGGTTTGACCCATCAGAAGAACGTAACGGACGGGAAAAGAAGGATGAACAGCTCGATCATACTGTAACACGAAGTCCACGGACTTGGAAAGAAGAACTATTCAGGACTAAGGTCGGATCTGACCAAATAGTACTAGGATGTATCAACTGGACAGTACTGTGGATCACGTGAGTGTGAATACGGGAGCCTTAGCAGCTCCAAGCCCAAGGGTCAGAAGAGCGCCTCGTGGAGCAAGGTGAGCCAATCAATCCCTAGTTCGAGCTACCATGAAAGATTGCAGGAAAAACTGGTAGCAGCATTCTCGTATCTTGAAAAAACTCAAGCAATGCTAAGAGATAAGCTGATAAATTGATGTTTGAAAAATCTCAGCCAAAAAGACTGAAGAGACAAACCTGTCACCAGTAGCTGAAGAAGGAATACGAGAAACAGAACAGAATGCAGAATAAAAATCGATTTTATAGTACCTGAACGGCTGAATAGTGTACTGATGAGGAGGATCAGAATCAGGTTCTGCATGATGGTCGTTTGGTGTTTTCGCGGTCTGATTACTGCTGACACAGAAGGGTGTTGGTGAGGCGCTGTTCCGTTGGTGAAGGAAATTGTTGCCTTCGGACCGCCTCCAATTCTGGTTGTCGAAGGGAACCACTGAAAATAACACACTGGAGGAGTTAATGACACCCGCATAAGCTCTAGATGAATCGTCCTTTTCCTTCATCCCTGATATCCAGGTTATAGGGCAAACCTGAGAGAAGAGATATGTCGTTGCGATGCCTAAGAATGCTTTGGATCCAGTTGAATCGAATAGGTTTCACTTTGTTTACACCGGGTAGACTTGGGCGAACTGGCGTGTCTTCTAACCTATAAAAAATTCATTACTTTCAGAAAAAAACCAGTAAGTAGAGTTGCTCGGAATGGTCTCTAGACTCAATTCATTCTAATGCGATTGCGCTACAGCAATGAAAAGCGGGCTTATTCAATTTTGGAGCACCCNCCCAAAGCTATTTGGGTCCATTACACTTGGGCTATCCTCAAATCATGCTCACTATAGGCAATATTCTGCGATTCAGTCGGTCTGAAAGGTATATCTCTGGACAGACATCGACTGGGAGGTAAGAAAAATTGGAAGTGGAGCTCTGGGAACAGGTTGGGAAGGAGTAGGTGTGAGACACCTCCTTCAACTTCAAGTTCGTTGTCCCGGAACGACAAATATCCCACTCAGGAACGGCAATCTGGTCAAACTCATAGGTATAATTGTAGAAATCACCGGAACTCAAGCTTTTATGGAGCGTCAGTCTTCCCACTTCTCTTGAAAACACAGATGGTGAGAATGTCCTCAAGGACCTTTTACTGGGCTTTTGGCGTTTGAGGAACTGATAGCTAAGCGTTGTAGCTGCGAAAAACGACTCGAAAAAGACATATGAGTGGCTCAAAGTTTGCCATAGACGTCCTATCCGTCAAGGAGGTTTTTTGAAGGGCGTGCCTATAGGTGTCCTTTCATTCTATAGCCCACTTATGACACATCACCTCATGCTATTGCGAATTGAGCTTTCAAATGGCATCTCTAATCTATGGTCTGAAGTGTCAAAGCCCATTCTGCTTAACTGGACCATTTATCCTTATAGCATGAACTATTAGGCTTTCAAGTATGGCATATCGAAATGGAACCAGCAATGGAAACGAACAGAAAGCCTAGGTGAGCATGGCTTACCTACACATAAGGTACTCAACGCCCTACTTTCTGAGTTTATAGGGCGATAAATAGCTATCCATATGCCTATATGATTTCGCTTAAAACCTGCCCCCTCCCTCCCCCGGGCCCGTTCGGTTGCGTAGTGTTACCGAGTGTTCGGCCCGGAGTAGCACCTGTCTATTCGGCTCTTCCAAACGGTTCCTCCAAAGTTTTTGTAGCCCCACGTGTTTAGCTTCTTCCCCAACAGCGTTCGCCGAGTCTTAGGTAGCTGTCTAGTCTCCCGGTATTTCATTCAAGGATAATGACGTCACACTAGCGCCTTACCAATCTCCCTCGGCATCCAAACCTTGGCGGGATAATACAGGGCATGACAAATAGAGGAATAAGTAAGGCTCTAGTGTGACGTCCATCCTTAAGCAGATTCAAGTCATTTTCATCCATGAGCACGGCGCCTTCAAAAGATCCAAGAACTGAGGGGATCTTGCATTTGCTGCAACGATTTGGGCATAATAGAGGCCTACGGTAAGTAATGCCCATTAGAGCAGTGTCTCGTTTGTGTGTCTGACAAACCTGGAAAAAACCTCATAGCGGATGCCAATCATCGGCAGTCCGAAAAGTTTCAGTCGAATGCTAATCATTTTTAAGGAGAACGTAAGGTCATAACCAGTTACGCATGCAGGCGATAGCTAAGGAACGTCAATCACGAAGCGGCTTTAGCAAGGGCGAGAAGAATCAGAAATAGACAACTAAGAATTCAAAATATGAGGTTGTCGTTTTGAGGTATGAAAAGATTCTTGCAGTAACAGCGGTTTTCTTTTTTTTTTGTCTGCATGTACTTTGACTTCAGAGAGGGGATAAAGCTACAATAAGATGCTGTTAATAGCCCGTAGAAGCCAAGCACAGAGCAATTAAGAGCGAATAAACCTGAATACCATGGCCTCGTTACCATAGTGCGATTGTGTGTTGAGAGATAGTTCCCCAAAACTATTCGGAAGGTACTAGACAAGATAGGTCGACTTAGACGGAAGATGAAGAACGTAGGATATGACCTTCGACGGAAAGAAGTCGAAAAATCCTATGAAGATTACTCGAAATAGATCTCTCTTTAGTCATTGCAACTGACTCCAGGAGATGGACGAATTACGAGGAATTAAAGATGCTGAAACAGTGGGCGTAAGTGAGAGGGAACAAGACGATCAATGACTGATTATCCGAGACGACACGTCCAAATCACCATGAGGTACTATCGTGCATACCATTTTTGAGTAGGCAAGACATTTGTTATAGGAAAGACCCCAACTCAATAGGTGTTGGTAGATCTAATCTCATAGAAAGCTTTGCCTAACATTTTTCAGTGAAAAATTTTATGGACATGCTCAAAAAGGGCTGAAATAATGAAAAGAGCATATTGGCTTCGCCAATCAAATGAATAAATGAACAAATAAATAAAATTCTCAGCAACGATGGCGATCCGAATGAACCTACCTCCTGTTTTTCGGCGATTCCAACCTCAAGTTCCCGAGCAAGGATTTTCCATTTGTGAAGTTCGCAGTGCTATCTGAAAACAGTTCAGGGGTAATGATGCTCGGAGGGGAGGGGGG
>UZAF01017471.1:0-13635 GCA_900617895.1 Haemonchus placei
TTGGGCCAAAAATGAAGGATGCTAAAGTGGAACAAAAATGCAGTTAGCCGTTATAACACTAGATCACGTGCCAGCTTTGTCAACACTACTCTAGCGCCGCCGTCGCAGCACACACGCAACCGCCGTCGCGTACGTGTTGAACGGACGGTCGGACCGTCGTCGAAGTCTGAAAGCGGCCAATCGACGGCGCCGGCCTTTCACGTGGAACAGTGCTGTCACGTGGATTTTCGAAACTGCGCCCAACCCAGCTTCTGCAATCTTTGTTGCCTATGCACCAACTTCAAGATACGAAGAGGAGCAGCTGGAAGAAACCGATATGGACCTGTTCTTCGGAAAAGAAAAATTTCGAAAAAAGTCATTACAGTGGAAAGTTGTTCAAACGCGCACAATAGTCGATCGGTTCCGAGGAAGTAGATTGCAGCATTGAATGAGAATAGATGCGGTAATTGAAATGTTACAAATCTAATTACACTTGTGAAGTGGTCTCCACATTCGAGCTTCCATGAACCTCGGCATGGCTGTCACTTTATGTTGTTTTGCCCACTTCACCTAGTCCCACAATCGGTTGCTGAGTGACTTCGGAATCCACGAAGTGGCTGCCCTTCCTTTATGTGGGCTGCTGCACTGAGGCTTTTAGGAAACTCGTTGTTATTAGAGTGGAGAGGAACGGTGCTCAGGAAACCGCGTCGAGTAGCAGAAGTTGCCTGATTGGTTTTATCCTTAGGCTTATTTATTTATTTATTTATTCATGGGCGTAGGCAGATGCCATGATTACTAGCAATGAGTGTAGAGTATGCCAAGACATGTCGAATTGCAACACGACTGTGTACCGACTAATACAAAGAAAACTATAAAAAAGATGTAGTAAAGTCTTGGAACAAAAAAAAAGAATCAATCATGAAGGCAGCTTAATAAGTTTAATAAAGAGGAATGGAATCCTCTGCAGCAATTAATCTTCCGGCGAGGTTTCTACAGGTTCGGAGACATTCAAAGCGTCGTGCAAATCACTTTGTTGAGAAAACGCTGGCTACTGTAGAAAAGTAGTTTAGGCGGATCTGGATTCTACCACCAGAATCATACGTTTTGTACCGTCCCCTCTAGTTCTGGGAACAAATCTAATGAAGAAATTTCCAGAACTAATTATAGCGATTTCATTAGGGCTCTGATAGCCGTAACAAAGTTGTGACCCTCCTGCGTGCAAGAAGACTAAAGATAGAAAAGTTTTGTTGTTTGTCTGCTTCCAAACGAAACCTGCAGCATCTAGAATTCCCTTCTTCTAGACTGCATACTGACCCATTCTTGTTATAGTTATCAGAGAGGACAGAAGCGGTCTGCAAAGAACTACACCGAGTGGCAGAAACGTTTTTCGGTTCTGCCACTTACTAGGAAAGGGTTTCAAATCCCCATGGAACTTTGAATGGGAGCCCATTGCCGATGAGTTCAGAAGGCTGTTCATGGATATAGAAGTAAAGATTATTAAAGATAGAGTCCATAATGTTGTTTACAAATACAGAACTTAAAACTGCTGAGCAGCATGATTTTTATCAGTACCATGAGCAATTCTTACTAGTCATGCAGTCACCTAACTGGTCGCCTTTGCATGACCTTACCCATTGCAAGAATTGAGTTTAACAAAGCTAGCCGTCAACACGTGTGCGAGTAGAAATGTACGACAATTCTTTTCTGGGTCTGGGTCCAGAGTTACGGTCATCGGGAACGCAGCATTGTCGAACGATGCAGTCGCCCTTTTAGAGTTAGGACCCAGTTACGCCCCTAGCCAATCACTCGGCCATGGTACACTACGTAAAATGGTGGGTAGCTTGCAAGCCCTGCACGATCGCCTCCGTCGCAAAGCTAAAATGGACTCGCTTTCCGAAAACGCTCAGCGTGCAGAACACAATACGGCGATTCCCCCGCTGCCTTTCCCCGCCATGTTTCTTCCAACACAAGAGCCTAATGTTGTTGCTGATACGAAGTTCCGTCTATTCGCAACAACACTCTTCTCAGAGCTCCGTCGAAACATAGGCGTACGCGTCCCTCCCAACCTGAGCGCTGCTCAAAGGCGGGGACTCAAGGAACTCAGGGAATTATCGCAATCGGGTGTAATAAAAATAAGCGTAAGCGACAAAGGAGGGGAGTTTGTAGTGCTCTCGCAGGACTTGGACCGGGCGATGACGCGGTTGCACCTACAAGATCAATCCACATACAGTCCTTCTGCCCCAGAGGAATTCACGAGGCAGTATCGGCATCTAAACAAAGTGTGGACGGAGACGGCGAAGTTGGCAAACTTGCCAAAAACTGTGATCAGCAGACTTAAATGTGACCTACCCATATGTCCCGTATTGTATCTGCTTGTTAAAACTCATAAACTCCCCCAGGATGGCATACATGTAGAGGACCCTAGCAGGTTCAAAGTAAGACCCATTATAAGTTGTGTTGGTGGCCCTACGGATAGGATTGCTTGGTTTCTCAACCTAATCCTCATACAACTATTACGGTTTGTCCCAGCACACTTGCCAAACACTAATGGGTTCTTAAGAATACTACGTGANTCAGCGCGAAAGACTCTGGAGGCACTGTGGATCGCAGCAAAGAATCCAAAAATCAACAGGAAGGACGAGTGCGTGGCGATTACCAGGGAGCTCGCGCCATTCGCAGACTTGTGTGGCTTTGATCTACACAGTCGATACCCCCGCGGGGGCGCCGGGGCAGGGGTGACGGGTGAAAATACCCAGACTCGCTGAAAAATCAATACCAGGGGCGATGCGCGACCACCGGCAGGGACCTGACCTCGTATGACCTTATTTAGTTGTTTACATCTTGGGGGGTCCCCTGGAGCAATCCCTGACCCGACCTCTGAGTCCCAGCACATATAAAAGCGCCGTGAGGAACTTCGGGCTCAGGGTGCAGACAAACAGCTCCAGCCGGTTACAGGTCAGCTCATCGCTTCCGCTTTACTTTCCCTTAGAGTTCTCTTCTTGTAATTTGAAATGGTGGCTTACGAATCACAAATATAGTTTCGACTTACAGGCTCCGACGAAGGCGATATTGCCGAAACGTAAGCCGTGTTGATAAACTGTTATTAAAATCTCGGAAGGCTAACAATACAACTTACGACGAAATTCTGATCTTATTGTAAATTACAGGTGTGATTCAGCAAGCTCATTTGGCGATTTTTATTTGTACACTCCACTGAGTACGCCACAATAGAGGCAAGTAAACCATCCGCCGCTACTGTACAAAGTGAGGATCAGGAAGGGAGAGAGGACAGAAATCCGGCGATTACCAATCCCCAGAAGCTGCAATGATAGTGAGTGTCACGAAGTCGCTCAATAGCCAGTAACCCCATCAGTTGACCATAGTGCCGTCATTCCGTAAAGAGTCATAGACGAAGTCGGAACTTCGGCACACGTGTTGAAAGTTTTTCACGGAAGGAACTAGTCGAAATATGGATCTGTGGGTGAAGTTTCTCACTTCTATCTTAACCAGTTGGGTTACGCGTGTATTACATGACCACTGCCTCTAATCCACGATTACTCAAGAAGAACATGGACATTCTTATGTTCCGCATATAGAATACTGCATCAGCCAAAATTCCGCTTGGTTCCTCCCCGTTTTCTTTCCTTCCCTGTATCGTACGATCACGTGGCGCAAAAATTTTACCTGTCAAACAGACACAAAGTCCGCCCAAACAGGCGTATGTTTACATACGTATATGTGTGGATGATGCCTAGAAAATTTGCTCATTAGTCTCAGGCTACTACGTTTATATCTTTTGTACGGCTGAAACTCTGCATTAATCCTCTTACCAAGTGTGTAAACTTCAATTCGGTTGTTTGAGGTTCCCTGTTCCCAGAAGAAAATGGCAACTAAAAGGAATTCAAACAGCGAAAGTGTAGCTGTTGCGCACCAAGTAAACCATGCTTCGAACTTGCTTGGATTTCTCAAAGTTAGCATTCTCTGAAGCAACTTTTTTAAAACCAATTGTAAGACCAGTACAAACAACAATTTATATGCTGAGGATTGGCTTCAAACAGTGACCTTTAAGAAAAGTCAACGAATGTTTGGAAACTATGAGTATCTCTTTACGAAAAAGGGAAAAAAGGAAGGGAATAATGCTTGTGATAACGGTCCGTAGAGGCTTTGCATTGTGCCATGGGTCACCGCCGCAACCCCACAGCTGCGGCTTTCCTCATTCTACCAAACCAAATACGTAACAACGAAAACAAAGGAGCGAGACAATAACCTTGGGAACAACTACTCGCTACACAAAAACATTTAATTACAATGATAATCAGAACGGAACTCGGAAAACAGTGGAGATATTAAATACGTAAAGAATAATTAGAGAATATAAATCAGAGAAAATACGCAGCTGGGTACTCTACGGCACCAGTTCATGGATTGTGTTAATGCATGTACTCAACAGAAATTGTGCGTCCTTCAACGGTAGTTCCAGTCAAAGCACCACGCATGCGCTCAGCATCCTGAAAAACAACGGCTAACAGATGCTCTCATTTCCTCTTTATTATAAGAAGTTGTCAAACCTGAATGAGAGCAAAGCGGACGCGTGCAACCCCTGCTGCGATCATCTCAACAGACTCCGCATCTCCGAATTGCTGGACTCGATCACGTACAATTTGCCATGTGTAGTCAGGTGGTAGCTGGAAGCAAAGTGATTATAGAAGGGCACTATTCTGAAGTGTTAATTACTCCCTTACATTCCTAATAATTACAACACGGCTGACGTTGTAATTCATGCCGAACTGAGAGTCATCTGAAATAGAATCGAGATCGGCAACGAAGACAAAACAGTCTCTTAAGTAATTCTCATCAAATACAGTTAATAAAGAAGGAACACACGTAAAATTGGTAAGTTAATGAGTACACAACCACACCTGATAATTTTGGTAGCTCACCTCTTCGCGAATCAGCCCCAAGAAAAGCATCATCTGGAACAAGATGTAAATAAGTAGCTAAAATAATTTGAAAGGACTCTGTCTATCGCACCTCTTCTTGCGTCGAAAGCTCCTAGTGCTGATGGAAACGAACCCACTCCACCACCTGTTTGAACAGCAAGAAATCATTTTGAATACTCAACAAAGATGTTAAATGGTGAAAAAGAAGAGATTTAGGCTGATATCCCTTCAGCCTACCTAACCCTCCAAAACTCTGACCATTGCTAATATGCGGCGTAACGGAGTAAGGAGTTGACTGGAAGGCAGCACTGCTAGACAACACGCCAGAGCCCATCCCAAAGGACGAGTACTACAATGCAGTAGCAATATTACAGCTTTACCAATGACAGGAACCAGATTCTCATAGAGAAAGGTCAACTCAAGAGCGACTCCACTACGGTAATTGAAATTAACGTACCTGACTAGACTGGGCCGGGACGGGGGCTATAGCGGCAGCGGGCACTGCTCCGTCTCCGCGAAGAGATGCAACCACAGAGGCGACGTCTGTAAGTGGGGCTCCATTTGCTCCCAATCCAGCTCCAATAGCCTCAAGTCCACGTGGAAGAGCGCCTTCACGAGGAGGTTCACTCTGAAACTAGAATACTCTTTAAAAATAATACCCTAACCAGAGCAACATTACGACTAACTTTTTCATATCTGTCCATTTTCACAACCAATACACGGTCGTAAAGCTTCTGTCCGTGGAACATTGAAATTGCTTGCACTGCCTCGATGGGATGAGAAAATTGAAGAATACATACACCCTGAGGTTAAATCAAACTTAGGATCAGAGAATCGCATTGCGCAGTCTACAGAATAACGAAAATATTATGCTGCTCAACCTTGCTTTTCCCTTCCTTGTCCATATGAAGATCCATCCACACAATATTACCGGCGAGGCCAAATATATCATAAATCCGTCCAGTTCCAACATTGAATGACAGCTGAAGCATAGCGTGATGCAATTGGGTAGACTAACATTTCCCCTTACAGGGCCTACACTTTGAGAGCAACCCTACCCTAAAAATTCTCAAAACCTACATTTGCAATGAAAACGCGATCACATAGAGGAGGATCTATGTTGTGCTGACGCAGGAACTCCGGACTCAATCCGAAAAGATCGTAGCTGCCCGTTCGAGCGGGGCGGTCATCGCGAACCCTAGCAAGTGCAGAGCCTCCACACTTAGCCAAATAATCAACACCCGTTTCTTCTTGTACCTTACGTAAAAATGCAGCTGGATCCTGAAACGGAAATAATTTGAGCCGTCACTGGATTCTACTAAGAGAGATCAAATCCAATTGAAACAATTGTCACGACAAACGCTGCTGTTAAAAGATTACCGTTGAAAGCTGGCTATTGTTAACTTTTATCAGGATACGGAGGAGCGCTACAAAGTGGAAGAAAGAACTCTGACAGACTGAATCAAGAACAACCACGTGGGTGATGAAAGTACAAATCTGACCCAGCAACAATAGATATTTGAAGCATTGGGTCGACCCACTTGAACAGGCATCTCATAAGGTGTGTTCCTCGTCGCCGATACGCTTTTCTGGAGTATTCAAGACACGTGAATTCTTTGGATCTTGTTCAAAGGTTGCGATATCGAAATGATGCTTTTCGGAACAGGAAAGTATCGAAGCTACCCAAAGGAGGATCACATCGTCTTACAAACGAGAATTTGGAAGAAACACCTTTCGCATTCTTTCTCTGTTGAACGTCATCAACTCAAACTTAAGAAGTACTACAGGGTGCGCCAAAATTACCTGCTCAAATATTCACCGCTGTAAAATCGGTTAAAAGATAGATTGAGGACTGATTTTTTTACAACACTTTATTTACATCAAGTCATTACACACAGTCAAGTCAAATCTCGAATATCCCTCCGCTGGCTCGGACACAGGCCCTCAGACGTGAGGGGAAGTCGTCCACTGTGGCGCGAAGGTACTCCAAAGGTATTTCTTCCCATGCTCTGAGCAGGTCCCTCTTCAACGAATCGATTGAGTGATGTTGCATAGAGCAGGCCTTGCTCTCCAATAGCGACCATACGGAATAATCCATTGGATTCAGATCAGGGCTATTAGATGGCCATTCCTGAGCACTGATAAATCCTGCTAGAGTGTCTCGGCATCACTGCTGCGTCACCTTCGCTCTATGAGCCGGTGCTGAATCTTGTTGGAACACGAACCGAAGTGGCATTGTGTCCAGGGAAGCAAGGTGTTTTTCAGCACGCTCTCTAAGTAGACTTCCGTATTGATTTTAACATCGCTGTAAAACCAGCGGGGATTTCGCTTCGTAGGTGATCGCTGTCCAAACCATGATTTTTTCTGCATGCCCAGAGCGACCATGAATTCTTCCACTCTCGTTAGCTTCTTCAGCTGCCGAGCAGAGCACACGATCGTTTTGACGGTTGAAGGTCGACTCCAACGTAAACAGTTTCTCATCGGAGAAGACAATGTCTCGGTGGCGCGCCGACGCGAACCGTTGGAGGAGCATTTTGCACTTCTGGACCCGGTTTTTCTTCATAGATGCAGTGAGGAGGTGCACCTTTCGGCATCGATAAGGTGTCAATCCCAGCTTCTCTTTGACTATACGGCGAGTGGAAGTATGACTTATTCCCAGCTTTTTAGCAATCTTGCTCATCGACCTCTTCGGATTGTGTCGCACCATATCCCGTACAACTTTAACATTTCTCGTGGAAGTTGCGGTCGTTTTTCTTCCTCTTCCTGGACGGTCTTCTAAAGTACCGAGCTCCTTGAATCTTTTGATGGTGGAGTCCACTGTTTTTCTGCTGGCTGATAGAGTTTCTGCGATGGTTTTGGAACAGCGACCCATCTGGTGTAAATGAATAATCGCGGGTCTGAGAGGATGAGGTCCAACCATTTTGAAAGGAGCAAGAGCTGAGGATCAAAGCTTGAGTTCTTGATAAAGGAAGAAGTGCCTAACATGTTCGCGGCTAATCGATAGATCATCACCGCATTAAATCGATAGGTCAAACTCTGCAAATTTGAGCAGGTAATTTTGGCGCACCCTGTAGGAGGTTCGCACAGTCACTTATCTTGATCATCGAGCGTTTGAGATCGACACCAAAAATCTGAGCAGTTGGCCACACTCACTGAAACGAACACCCTGCACTACCCTTTACCTTCGAATCGAACAAACCCTCGACTTCAGTTAGATTCTGAAGGAATTGTGAATTAGCCCAGAAAACAGGGCATGACGACCTTGAACATGCCAGACGAATGCATCCGTGACAATCGAACTCTTGCTGCTCACAGTCACGCTTTCATGTTCGAGTTGAGCTATTTGTGGCTCCAAGCACCCGTCACATACGCTTTAGTCTAATTACTCGGTGAGTTACTCGTAGTTCGAGACTATGCTCGAGAGAATACGCAAAACTCCATCTTCTGTAGAAGTAGAGACAACAGGTAGGTATACACTTTGTACAACTTAGTGATGTACTTTTCAAATTCCTATTACCAAAAAGTAAGGGAAACCTACTACTTCCTCGACGTGTCCATGCCTACTTTTGTTCTTTCTCAATCGACTGTGCATTGTTCACTAAGAGGCAACAAATTTCCCACATAAATTTCAACTAACCTTGTTTTACTTCGACAAAATAAGTAAATGCAACATCTTGCGAAAGCTCAAACAATTTTTGCCATCTGTGAGGGTCACAACACCTGCTATTCTCATCTTGTGACGTGATCGATGACAACAGTTGGTGTGGTTTTGTTGGACACAAAAAATGCTTATATGAGTAGTAGGGGAGAAGGCGAGGAGACGGTTAAAGAAATCAATTCACCTTTAGGCTTCTGCGACAACACTCAGATCAGGTATTCTAGCACAACAAGTGGGAAAAAGTGAAATGGGATAAAAATTGGGAGGTAGAACACCGCCTTCGTTAAAATGCAGATCTCCGCCGTATCCATAATAAAAGTGCTTCACCTCTAACAACAGAACACTCACTTCCCAACCCATGTACATTTTAAATCTGCTTTTTCACGCCAGGAAAGATCGACGACACTAAAACCAGATGTAGCAGATTACACTTCCTGAATCCAAAGTCTGTTCAACCAGACAAATGAATAGGGTAAATGCGAAGCTACAACGACGTTTAAGGTGCATTGAACCCACAGAGGCCTCAGGTCAAGAAGGATACAATTAAGACCATGATCAAAAATCGAGAAGAACATACGCGGATTGGTTTCGTAATAATTTTTCTCTTGCGAATCTCGAAGCCATCAAGATTCTTAATACAGTTTGCTGCGCCTTCCTTCGTCTTGAACTCGGCGATCGCATTCCCCTTCGGATGTCCGTTGCGATCTTCCAACAGCTCGACAAAAACAACCTGAACTTAATTTGAGACGACAAACAAACCGGTAGCAAAACGGGGAACCACTGCCAAGGGAGCGGACCATGGGATGGTGAGTGCACTATGAGGAACAATGATGAGTACCCGATTCATTAACAAATAATGCCCACGAAGCGAATAATATTACTGACAATAGAAATCATTTGAAGTAACTATCTTGACCAAGGGATCGAACGGAGCGTTTCCTTGATCATATGAAGGCGGGCCTAATGTCACCAAGAGAAACTTATTACGTAAAAGATAAGTTCTTTGAATGATCAATCGACGATGATTCGACAATTTCACGTGGTCCGCATGGAATGGCTAGGAGGAAACATATCGAACCTCTCCACCGTGCTCACGCAGAATATCCTTCAGCTCCACCCAGCGAACCTCATAAGCAAGATTAGTGATAAACACCATGCGTTCGCCCATCCCACCGCCACTGCGTCTGTCACCATCACGTCCACCTAAACTGTTGTAGAAGCGATCTTTATAAGCAACATATCATGTACCACCAATTGGAACTGAACGGTCGCATCCGTGAACGTTTCTAAACCGAACGTTAAATACAAATTCAATGAGAACGTGTTACGCCAAATGTCAGTGACGACGCTGCAATTTATATCGTATGTAAGTTATAAGCTTGTGGTAGAGGCAAACTAACGACTGATGCTGAAATGACATTTGCAGTGGGGATTCACTCTGTGATGTTCGCAATGGTTCATACGTTAATTACAAAAACTAATTCCAAACAGCTGGCAGAAGTACTGGAGCTCATCCATTCTTCGAAAGTGAAACTAGAACGAAAGGGTATTGGGCTGTAAAGCAAATTTTCCGCATAAAAACGTGTTGTCCGATTGTAAGGCCGGTCCTGATAACAGCCGCGAGAAGACTGAAGAGAGGAGCATTGAGCTGTCCATAGATGCCCTAGCAGCACCTTCCCGGAATCGCTTTCGAAGACGAATAAACTGAAGAAGCACAAAGTGCAACGGCGCAGTTTCTGTAGATTCTGCTCCTTAAGGATGAGCTTAAGAAATGAACGCCGCCATGGATCACGACCGTCCTTACTCCTCAATGATAGCGATCCTCTGAAAATTCCATTGACATCATAGAGTACAAAATAATAGAGCACCTGCAATTCTTTTGGGATCGCCTTTTTGAGGACTGCGCGAGCGGCTTCTTTCACTGCGCCTCTTCCTCATTCCTCCGTTTTCTGCACGTCCACCACGAGACATCTGAACAAACGAGAACTGAGATCAAAGAACTATACCAGGACTCACTGCCACTTAATCTCAACGAAATCAACACAGAGAGAACGTCACACGTAAAGTGACCAGATCGATATTGAAGAAAACATTACTAATCGTGAATAAAGAAGCTACTTCCCAATAGAAAGCGACCATTCAGGAGCCGGCGTGCCCAATCAATGCTCCTCCACGGCGCGGATGGCACGCCATCGCCGCGTCGCAACAGGGAAGATTAAAGGATGCCTCTGACGCGTGTTCTCGCATTAGAGCGCGACAGGGGATTTGAATATGGTTACATACCTCAGAATTAGATACTTTCCAGTCATTAGGAATTAGGAGGTCATTAGACACGTGGAGAAGTAATGTTGTACGAATGTCTGATATGCCCTTCCTACATGTATCTTTTGCACCCGTAATAAACTTAGTGCATTCTTTAGAGGGTTCGTCTTCAGCTTTTATACTTACTGACGAAAAGAGCCATGTAAAAGTGATCAGATTGAATTAATTTGTTGCTGGAAGTTTTGTGTGTACATCTTCTGATATCAATGTTCTAATACACAAAGCAGAAGTAGGAAACGCGAAAAACCCTGGATTTTCTGTCCTACTGCGTAAATATTTATACTTGTGAAGTCTATGCGGTTTGTTGATAATGCATTTAAGACGAAGTCTTTTCTTTTCTCAGAATACTTAAATTGGCCAACCGACGTTATCGACAGGAACGAAAATACAGTACGGCACTTGGCTCTTACAGTAATCCGGCACGGCATAACCCATTTTTATACACAATTTCTCACCCGTTACATATAAGAGGGGACGTCGAAAAGGGGAAGTACTCAGTCTGATCAAGGGCCCTCTAGGAAGGACACAGGGTAGGTTGCGGATAAGCTAGGGGATTACTGTAAGAGCCGAGTGCCAGTACCGACTTTTCGACTCTGACAGATATCGAACTACGACGCATTCATCTCTGTTTTCTAATCCCTTCCCTATCCGTTCGCCAGGGAAAAAAAACTTATATAATCCGTTGAGAATGCCTGCCGTGTGTATGTTTGTGTTTGTGTGTGTTTGTGGTGTGTGTGTCTGGCTGGAAACTCATATCTCTTGCCTAACTGGACCTGGAGCATGCAAATTCAGTAGGACTATAAGCGGCAGGATTGGAAAACTTATGGCGGGTGGCAGGATCGGACCCCGCCCAAAGGGGGCGGGGTTTGCGCGAAATAAACGTTTGAGCGAAAATTCATTACTATTGTTCCCGTGCATCTATAGCGTTCAAATTTCTTAGAAATACTGGGCGGCATGATGGGAGCACTTACGCTCGGACTGGACTATGTGAAAATTGGCAATTCGGACATGGGGCATTCAAACTTGCTAGATGTACAGGCGACAGGATGGGAACAGTGATGATAGGTGGTAGGACTTGACTCCGCCTACAGATAGCGGAGTCTAGAGCAAAAAAAAAAAAGAGTTCGTTCGGACTCAGAGCTTTCAGATTCCAGAGCACAAGCGGCGGGATGGGAACACTGATGATAGGTGGTAGGACTAGACTCCGCCCACAGGGGGCGGGTCTAGAGCAAAAAGTGTTGGTTCGGACTCATCGTTAGAGCGCTCAAATTTACTAGGAGTTTGGGCCAGAAGATGGAAACACTGGTGGCAGTGATAAGACCAGTCTCAATTCAAGGGGCAAGGGGCGGGGCGTGGGTGAAAATCGTGCAAAGTACTCCAGTAAAGCGAACCATTGTTCAGGTCCTGCTTTCGAGATTTACACCTGTTGTCGGGAGAGGAAGCGTCACGACCCTTGTGTGATTTCAAAGCGACAGTGGCTACTCCTTTCACGGCTTTGAGATTTTGTCTCCAATTAAGACTAAGGCGGCTACTTGTTGAATTGGAATTTATGTTCATCAAGAAGGACCTCGCAGAAGCTAAGTAGGGGCAGAAGGTTCCGTAGACCAAAGTAAGTGGAGACGACTGACGAGAGGCAAACCCTGCGACGGCGCGGGATCAACGTTATGGAGAAGAAGAAGAAGTTCACTCTTTCACTGACTGATCTTCGTATCAGTGCATTCCAGAAAATACGACAGTCCTTCCACAGACGCGACCAGTACACTATCTGACCGGTCTAACAGTGAGATTAGAAGAAGATGAGACCGTTAAGCTACTTGCAGCTGTTTTTAGCAGAAACACGTAGTAATCCTATTAATGTGAAACTCGCACTGTGGCAGAAGGTCGCTGGTTGAAACTGTTACACTGTCAGTTGTTATAACTGAGCGAGCGAGCTAAGTTCAGGGCCATCGGAAACTATTGAAAGACAGCGCTGCAGTTCGAACCCAATCGCCTGCCCACCGCCTACCCATCCGGTTGCTGTACTGTGGAATAGGGACAAATTATGACTCTGATCGATCATCGATCAGGAAAGCAATCAATATTGATGGCTATCAAATTATCGTATCATATCGTCGCTATTGATCGGCTACGATTAGTAATTTGCTAATCGAAATCACCAAGGCGAAGACAATATTCATTTTATGATCTACCGCAGAGTATGAGTTATCACTAACGTTCTGCCAAACAGCTTTTCTGCTGCCTCCCATCTAATACTACCTTGTTCCGCAAAGGCTGCTTTCATAGTCCGCCTGCTCGGCGGGCCGCGACGCGACCGCGTCGACCGACCGTCTGCCTCCCTCCTTCCCCCTAGCACTACCTCGGCTGGCACGCCGGAACGCCGGCGGACTATGAAATTAGCCAGTGATTTATCCAGTATCTCAGTCTTAATGATTATAATGAGAGGCTTGCAGACAGACAGGTAAACTCATAAAATGTCCAAATTTTATTTCTAAACGCAAAAATCAAGTGGATTCTTGCGGCGAATTAGTACCAAGAAACAAAATTTTTGGAAAGGCCTGTTCACGATCGTGATAGAGTGATGGAATGAGATCATTCTCAGGATATCTTCACTTTTTTAGTTTTTATCCTTCTCCCTTCCTCGTGACACCACACTGTTTCCATCCAAAACCAGGGGTGGAGAACTCAAATTATCGTTTCATAGGCCTGAAATCACAATTAGACGAAATTTTTTTTTTT